>VWZP01006957.1:409683-422987 GCA_013396995.1 Dicaeum eximium
AGCCCCGCGCCGGGAGTTGTCCCGGCCGCTCGTTACCGGGCGCCCCGCGGGGCGAGGCGCTTCTTTGTTTTATTCCGGTTTGCGCAAAGCAGGGAGCGAGGTGGCAAGCCACAAAAGCTTAGGTCACCAAAACTTTGCACTGCTTATTACATTTTAACAAAGGCGGCGGCGTTCATTAGCTACAAATTGCATAATTTTTCTACTAATTAGTATTCAGCCCCCTATTTGCTAGTCATACCTCTCACTTGTCATGCTGATTAGGACACAGGTACGGTTCTGCCCATTTGAGTCTGGGGTCTGTTTTGAGTAGGTGGTCGCGATCAGCCACAGTTGGAATTACCTTTCCCATGGTAACTGCTAAGTTCTGCTGGCTTCACTCCTGCCTCTCATCCAGACAGTCCATTCATCTTGGAATCATCTTCTCTTTTCCTTAAAAAATTAGCCGAGCATACAACATTCACAATGCAATTGCTCAATCATAACTGTTCAGCTATGGCTACTGATTAGCAACTAAAAAAAAATTGCAAAATTTGGTTCAAATCTTGAGGGGCTCGATATCAAGGACAGGACAGGAAGGCAATCACCCCCTGTGTCCCTTGGGATAGACACTGAGCAGCAGTGCCAGGGCATAGCCACACACACCCACAAGTGCGGTGCCTCAGAAGGGCACACAGTCTTGGGTGCCACCAGCCACAGAGCACAGCACCCAAGCCCTCCCAGTGCCTTGAGGCTGCTGTTTAGACCACCACTTTTCTGGTGGGTAGGTGAGGGGTATTTTTGGTTGGTCACTGATTCCTCTTCCTTTACAAAATAAAATGTATGTTCCATTAGAAATATGTTTTGCTCATAGTTCCAGACTACAGGAGGTCAACTTTGGGCAACATTCCTAGCCAAAGATGGTGCTTAGACTGGCAACCTGCAAGTCCCAATTCCTCTCCATATGCCACAATCAATGTAACCACACTGGAACAACTCCTCAAATGTGTTTTTGGTGAATCCACCACAGGCTGCTATTTTTGACACTGCACTATCTGTGTAAATTGACTGCTTTCCCTTGTTACAAACAGACTGGCCACAAAGTGATCAAATATGTGAAGAAAAAATATGGCACATTTTCCTTATCTGAGCTTTAGGAAATTGGTATTTAAATTGTGCTCTGCCTGCTAGCATAATCTATCAGCCTTCAAACTGTCAAACTGAGATCCAGGAGGAAAGGCTTCTTCCATACCATACAATGATACTTCCTTGGCGCAAAAAACAAAACAAAACAAAAAAAAAACACACCAAAATAAAAAACCCCACCAAAAAAAACCCACAAACAAACAAACAAACAAAAAAACCCACAGCAATTCAGGGAAATCTCCACATAGTTTTGAACTGGGCAAGCCACCAGCAATGCAGCAGAAGGTGAAGAGGAATGTCACAAGGACCACGGCAATGTTTTGCCAAAACATCCCTTAGAGGGGGAGGATGAAACAACAGGGACACTCTCATGTTCCCAGCAGTATCCAAATAAGGTGATAGGGCATATGGTCTGGACATTTGTCCTGTGGCTGTGCCACATGTATAAGAAATTTCAGCACAGCAGACAGCACTGCAACACAACACACAGGTTCTGTCACACTGAGATCTGAACACGAACAGGTCACCCTCAAAGGCAGGAAAGATATGGGAGCAAGTCCCCACTGCAGTCAATCTCTTCAAGTAAGCTACTGGAACAAAATAAAACCGCACCAAAAAACCCAGGATTGTCAGGGAAAAGTCAGGGAAAATTCCTCCTGTGACCAAAACTTCGAACAAGAAGCAGATGGGGGAAAGGGGACTCTGAAAGCAGGACTAGAAGCTCTGCATACAGAGTTTGAACATACTGAGGAACACACTGCTCCACAGGAGCTGCACAGAACTGAAGATCTCTGAGGTACCTTATCTGTATGCACATTTTGCTGCTGCCAGAGATCCCAGCAGTGCCAATAAAGGAGGAGGTGTGGGGGTGGGGGAAGAGCTCTGGCAAGCCTGGTTCACACAGAATGAGCAGAGATACTGTGTCATGGGTTGATGTGCCTCATCTGTACAAGATCTTTCTTAAAAACAGTCCCCTGAAATACAGTTTGGGTTTAGAGAGAAGAGCCAGGTTTCTTAATAAGGCAGCTTTCAGTGAGGAGTACAAATGTTAGTCTATATGTCACTCATGTCAGTGTTTATGCATGAACAGCCAGTGAGAACTTATTGAGAGTAGGAAATCAAGTCTTTTTTTTGTGAGGCATCTGTCCTATGAACTACTTCCCATCAAAAAAATTGAGGATTTTTTCCTGGATTTGATCACAGCAAATGTTTTGCAATACAGACAGAGTTCAGTTTAGTAGCACCCAGTGATAATAAGACCCCGCCAAGATCTTCTTGGATCCAAATCTGGATCAGTAGACTTATTGGGAAGAGATATAAAAGGTACTTTGTAACTGAGAAATAGGGTTCTTAGCTAATAAAGGTATCTGAAACACTCTCTTTTTACTGTCATAGCATGAGTATTGGAATACATTTTCAGTTTATATAACCCATTCCTGTCTCTCATCCCTTCTAGGAGATGGTTAATAGACATCCAAAATAAAATTCATTAAGACTGCTCAAAACCATTTTTTTTGGTAAACTACCAAATAATTTTGAATAGCAGGGAATTAAAAAATAAGCAGACTTTTTGCTACCATGAAGAAGCCATGACACAAGGTAAGTGAACAGAACAGGAATCCAGATGGCATGTTTTACCTCCTGTAGTTGTGATGTAGCATACAGATACTGCTGGCCCAAGATCTCCGAACACATCAAAGTGGGTTGAACATATGGACACATACTTACAGTACAGCTCTGTGAGACCTAAGGTGCTGCCTACACATCAAAGGCAACAGCTTAATGCTTCACAGGGTGTTGACAGTCTCTCTCAACACCCTCTGTTAACAATAAAATGTGTGACCCTTTAAATATTTTTAAACCCTTACAAGTTTGACAAGTGCTTAAAAATTATTCTCAGTGAAACATCTATCAATTGAAGATAGCCACTTCACTAATGCAAAAATAATTAATTTAGGATAAACCTGTTTTAATATTTTAAACCTCAAGTCATCATTTTGAAGTAGTAGTCAGTCATTCTATTTCTATGTCAATGACTATCTGATTAGCTCTTCTGAAAACTAGAAGAATTTAAGTGGCATAAAGCGTAACAGAAACAGTTTCTGTCAAATTGTTTCCTCCCTCCATATGTGTTATCAATATCCCCATATACTTAAAGTAAATGCAAGCAGTACTCACTTTTATAAACTTCTAACCATGACCATATACTATGCTACAATAAAAATTAGTTTGTGTATTATTAAACCGAGTTTACAGTATTTAAAAATGTCAACGTGTTTTCTTCAGTTTTGCTTTTAGAAAAACAGAACCCAATTAGACATCAACTGACAAAGTAAGTTGATGAATGCCACAGGGAATATGGAAGCTCAAGTGTAAGCAAGGATCAATGAATAATGAAAGGTTTTTGCTGGAGGTACTGTCAAACAGAGTTAGGAAATCTGTAATAATTAAAATAACTTAAGATAGTTCAGCAGCATGTGATGCCACTGGTGCTTAAGAGATGTGATTCCATGAATGTGTGTAATATGAATAGTTTTTTAAATAGTACTTAATTTTAATAACCTAAAGGGTATTTTCAAATGCCTATGTGCATAATTCCTAACAAACTGAGATTAGTGAAATACCCTTTCAGTACCAGTCTTTTCCACATGAAAAACATAGCAAAAGTCTAATTCACTTTTTTGGCTGCTCTAAAGGGAAGTCTCCCATTTTGCTCTTGCCTTTGAAGGTAGCATGCTATCAGATAGAGTAAACTGAACCCCAAAGATAGCGGACTGTTTTGTAAAGTACTAAATTATGAAAGAGCACAATTGTTAGGTAAGGAGGGTCATATTTGGATTGTTAATTGACATTCTATATCATCTTTAAAAATACCACACCAATTTTATGTAAGAATGTTTTAGACATTCAGCTCATTCAATTAGTCTGTATTTTTAGGAATTAAAAGGTTTCCAAGAAAACGTAATAAACTGGGATGTTAAATTTTATGCAATCATTTTTCTAAATAACTTCTTGATAGAGGTTCCCAAATTTACTCTGCTTCTGCATTCCCACAAACAAAAGCTGTGACAGCAGCAAATACCCTCAGAACATGTACCTGCACAGGAGGTGCTTGGTTGCAAAAGCAACCTGCACACATGACAGACATGATGCAGTTTGTAGACCTCTGAATTAGCAAATATTTTTAATTAGAATTCAGATCAAACTAGTCAGCTTATTTAAATGATTGAGTTATTGAAAAACAAGGATTTAGCAGTTACTTGGAAAAACAGACAACTGTGCAGTATGTGATGCATAATGCTAGGTGCCAAGGATACTGATGTTTCACCACGCTAAACACAAGAACCTGTATATCCTGGGCCATGTTTCTGTATTTTTAAAATTACTTCATTTAAAACAGATCAGCAAACTTCTGTGGTCTCAACAGTGCATAGGCAGCTTGTTAAGAGCTGTCTCAGTGAGTTTTAGAGGACTGTTTGTCCATCTGTCCATCCATTCATCTCGAAAGTTCTTTAATGTGGAACCCCTCAACACTTCTTCTTCACATACAATTGTGAGAAAATGCTTGAATATCTTCATTACATTAAGATCACTATGCAGAGATTCAAAACCATTTATTTAGATGAGAAAAGCAACAGAAGGGACGAGTGAATAAATACAACTTCCCCAAGATTTTTGCCTGCCAGGTATTTAGTTGTAGAACTTGAGGGCTGTATTGAGACCTGTGCTGTTTCTGTCTATTTAGACACCAATCAATATATACTCTTTCCATTTTTCTTCATTAGAACTTTTGTTTGGAAGTGGATCTTGAACATTCTTTTGCTACCTACATTAAGCAATCACTCAGAGGCACAGAAGTACCAGAAGTACTGCAGATTACCAGCGAAATCAGCTGATAAACACTCATGAGGCAAATTACAACTGGGAAAATTCAAGTCCCCTAATTTACCAAAAGATTTCAAGAACAAAACCAAAACATTCCCCCATCCCCCAAATCAAATTCTTATATAAATAATCAAAGTTCTTTATATAAGAGAGCTTATATGTCCTCCTGCCTTCCAAAGAACAGAAGGAGAAGAAAGAAAAGGAAATAATACCCCAAACCCCATCCAGCCTAAGAACCAACCAATCATAAGATTCCATGCACACGAAACTTGAATGGGGGGGGCTTTGTGATGTCATCTGAAATGGGAAATACACAGCTGCATCATCAAAACTGCAGCACAGCAGAAATACTACTTAAATATTGCTCAGAAAGAAAAAATATGCTTGTCAACACAACCAAATGCCATGATACTATCAAGCATTTCGGACCTGGGGTAAGTTATAGGCTTTCTCTTGCTTTTTCACAAGCCCTTGGGTTCTTTACACAACCTCCAATGTTTGTAGGGTTGCCACATCTCTCACATGTCCTATAGAGGAGGCTGCAGGCTAGAACATGCAGATGTTTTCTTACTGCTGTTGTCAATAGGAAAGTCAGCTGAGACCCTCCCTTTACCCCTTCCTTACCCTTTTTTACCTTAGTCTGCACACCTTAGTTTTGCCACTCTGAAAAAGAACTGTATGTTTATACCACAAAGGTTTCGGTTTCTAACAATCAAGAATCAAGGAAATAAACCAGACAGATGGACATGAAAATCTGTCTATCTATCCATCTATCTGTCCATCTATCCATCATCTTCACATTGTCAATCTGGAGGTTAAAAAGAAGCTCTGCACATACCTTCTTTACTCTTAGGTTAAACAGTGAAGTCTTCGCCATTAAAGATCTAAATCAGTTCTTTTATTTTCAATTCTTTCTCCCCTCACCTCTAACCTGAGGAAAGTTTCAGGGCATTAGAATTTCGAGAGTAGAAGAACTCAGTGAACGAAGAATATGAGCAAGAGTACTACTAAAACTCAGAGATGTACAATTTTCCAATCCAGAAACTGATAGAGCACACGTAGCAAGAATGACAAGACCATTTAATCACAAAAACAAACAAACAAACCCAGGAACATTTACAAGTACAATTAAAAATTTATTTTTCTTCATGTGAGTACATGTTTGCACACAATGTGACAAAAAAAAATCATCTGGATACTAATTAAGTACCAATTAAGATTGCAATTGTATTTTCCTTTATAACCATTGAGAATATAGGAAGGGAAACAGAAGAAAGGAAAAAACCGCGTAACTTTGCCTGATATATCACCCAGCACCTCCAGTTTTACTCATCCCCAAAACCTCACTTACAGGACACTTTTGGTAAAAGTCCCTGGACATTGTCCCCCCCAAACATTCAGTACAGTTTAAAAAACAGGTTCAGTGGCACTTTAATATGATTTCAGTGACATTTGAGATACAGTGCACCCCCATTGCATGCAATTCACTTTGCTGTAAGGCTGACTTAGACATAAGGCAAACATTACCTTAGCTCTCAAATATTCCATGATTAGACACCCTTAGTCCATATACCTCTGTTAAATGCAGAGATGCCTTGATTCCCTTCATTGATTTTCCTTCTGATCGAGAAAGCAATTCAGGGAGATTGTGTGCTATACTAAACACAAACTGCAAGGCATTAAAACGTTAAAAACAAACAGCAATGAATAAAAATAAACTGTATTCACATATTCAAAACTTATTTCCATCACTTAAATAATTTTATGTGCAATTACAAAATACATACACTTAAATATCTTTTTAAGAAATAATCATCTAAGATATCACAGATGATGATTTGCTTTTGATAATCTAACTGCCCTATCTCTGGCATAAAGATAAACATGGACAGTGTTACTACCTAGAATGTTTTCCTATTATAATAAATTTTCTTAAATATACAGTAAATTCTCTTTAACTATTCTGACAGATAGTGCAAATTAAGACATTCTTTGGGTCACAATTTTAAAATATTACCACCAATGCTATCCTCAATTTAATATTGTTTTAGTAAATAAGTAAGAAAATATTTTAAGTGTACACATCTTCTAACATCTGTTTAGCAACACATTTTCCTCAGTTACCTTGGCTTAATGCAGATCACAAAAAATGAATAAACTACAGTACTGCTCACCTATCCAAAAGATATGTTATATTCATACTTAAATAAATATATTTAGAAACCTACCAATAAGTTTCCCATTACTTTCCACGTATTGTTATTATCCAATGGCCTACTACATCAAATCATATCAAAATATTTTTAGAGACAACAAAGATCACTTCAGAAGCACTGCTCAAAGGCAATGAAATAATGCTTTGAGATCCTAAGCACATGTTAGGCCTACATAGATCCAAGCACATTGTAGAATACAATAGTTTAAGCTTGTTTTAGAGTCAACTACTGCTTTGCCCTAGCCAGAGAAAAAAACTTATCTTAAATATTATCCATCAATGACATAGCAACATAAAGCAGCCCTGTTTGCTATCTAATGTTGCTTGCTGGCTTTACACGCTTATTTGAAGTCACTGGCACCTGATGGTTAGTTCCATTAGTGGTATTTGTTGCCGAGCCATTCACAACGATGTAATCAACCTTGTTTTCCAATTTCACCAGGCGTTGTAAGATGTCATCCAGAAGAACAGCAATTGTTCTCTTAAGATCAGCTGAAGATAATGGAAAAAAAACAAATTACAGCCTGTTATTTACTCTGTCTGGAAAATAACTGCCATTTCAACATGTTCACATCTTAAGACTTGCCATCCTCCCTACCACACTTTTTGGAAAGGAGTGCAGATTGCTCTAGAAGTATAGAATTAAACAGCTGCTTGAATTTTGTTTAATAACATTTCTTTGTTATTTTAGGGAAGGTAGATACCACCATAACAGGGAACTGTGAAGGCGGCCAATTAAATATTAGAGTATAAGAACAAAAGCACTAGTTGGAACATTAGAAGTGGTTATTCAAAGGTATTATTTCAAATTCCATCCAAACAACAGCATTGGAATACTCAGCTATGTCATCTTTGAGCCTTGGATGATCTAAATACTTACCAGCATAAAAAGGCAGTTAATAGCTTTCCCCTAAATTACAGATTTACCTTCTAATAACAACTTTTTAATGGGCTATCTTACTGCTCCTTACATAAACTAAAAAGCAAGGGTAAAAGAATCTATTTACATCTTTATTGACTGAAAAATAAGAGATAAAATGGTAAAAAATTTCTCATGATCTGGAACACAAAACCAGTAACATCTTTCAACAAAAAACTATTTAAGCTGTTGCCAATCACCATCTTCTTTCAGATTTGAAAAACATTAACAAACTTATCAGGTTTTACAAGGTGTTAAGATTCCACTTACACATGAAGACATCTACAAACTCTGCCTCTACCCACTGCCCTCTAACCAGTTCTTAACAAAGCAGAAAGACTGGTGAGAAAGATCACAGGCACCAAAGTAAAAAAATAGGAGTAAAACAGATAAAAATTAGTAGTAAATTAAATTTTTTTTTAAAAAGTACCTCCCTCTAAAATTAACTAGTTCTTGTTTAGTATATGTTAACTTTGAAAAAATTAAAGAAGAGTTGCTAAACAATTCAAGCCAGAGCAGGTCTGCTGTCAATAACAGAGGGTGGGTCATGTACTCTGTAGTGTCATTTTGTGCTCAACAATCTGAGGGAGGCAATTGTCAAGTTTTTATTCTGATGAATAAACTTCAGCAGGGAAATCAAAAGATGACTTAAGTTTAGTATAAACTTCAGACAAAACTGCAGAAGACAAGTCTCATTTGGAAATACACTGTAAGACTTATAGAGCAGGAGAAAGCTGCAGTACATGAGGATTTTTTGGTTTTTTTTAAATGACAGAAAAACTTAATTACACAGTAAAGGAAGGAAGTACTTGATGAAAAAAAAAAAAAAAAAGAAAAAAAAGCTGGGAGGAGAAAACAGGGAAGAAAAGAGAAGACAGTCACTTACTGTCATAAAAATTAATTTTAAGAATGAAAGGATTAAAGGTTTAAACACTTTTTACTGTCCTACTCGTCTTGGGTTGCTCCTGCACCTCTTGTCATCACAGACTTGCTTCCTTCTTCCTTAGCAGCAGCAAAACGACTTCAGACACATTTTTGCTGCTTGCACTCTTACCAAATGCCTACAAAGGGCATCCTACAACAGGCAGAGCTATTTCAGGAAATCTTAAGGGGATCAAAGTTCATTACTATACATCTTTTGAGATACTATTTTTTTAAATAAACATTTTTAGTTATCTTTTCAGTATTTCAGAAGGTAGTAAATACTGGCAACCTATTTATCAAGTGAGGTACATATTGACAAGACAGGCAAATCAGAGATATGATGCACCAAGTATTACAGCTTGCAAGACAAGGGACCTTATCTCTTATGGCTACTTCTAAAACAAGGAGAGATTCTGCCAAATTCAAAATTGCCTTGCAGTCTTCACACTGCAAACTCAACTAGAATGTTGCTTTTTCATGCTTTAAATTTTAAGGAGAAGAAAATTCAAGAAATAAAAGCAGGAAGTTACCAATGAGGAACTAGAAGAATCTGGAATGTTGAAGTGACTTAATATAAAACTTTGTCCCTGTATCAAGCACGTGCTTACTCCTCAATAGCTGAAGATTCAGAAAAAGACAAATGTGCTGTTACTTCTGTAAGTAACTGTACTCATGTACCTGAAGAGATCTAAAAAAAATCCTGGAAAGCAAAGATTTCATGTATGAAGCTTGATTTTGCAACTCATCTTAATCTTCAACTTCATTGAATAAATTAAAATCAAATAACTTAACAGAGAGAGGTTTTGTTCTGCTGAAGAGCATGTACTACTTAAAAAAAAAAGAAAATTTATAACTTTACAATTTTCAGAAAAATAATATATTCAAGTAATTAGTATGGCTTTTTTCCTCTTACCATATCCTGACATAGAGGCTCCACCACCACCATTCATTAGGTTTTTATTTTCTTCTGCCAGTGCTTTGACATATCTTTTACTGAGATCTAGTATCTGTCCACGCAGCTCAGCACTGCTTTGGCGCCTTGGATACTGAAAAGTGTAGCGTAGCAACATCAAACCCCAAATGATTCCAAAGACTAGTAAAAACATACTCAGTTTCTGGGACATATTTTTTCTTGAAAATGTTAGAAACATTTCTGATGAAGGCCACAGGCGTGTCCTAATTTCAAGAAAAGTAACTGAAATTTGGCTTCGTCAAATTATATTACATATTAAACAAAAATAGTATTTCTATGAAGTGAAAAATCTTCTGGCTGGATCATCTTGAATATATCTTCTCATGTTTTAGCTGGTCTTGATTCCTGAAATTTGTGAAGTACCACTTGGTTATTCAAAACTACCACAGCTGTTGAGATCAAGAACAAATATTAGTTTCCAAATACAGTATTATTGCATCATCTAGCAAACATGGGTTTTTTAATCTGCTTAGAGGTTTGGTTATATTTCCTTCTCTGTTATTTACACGGTTTCCTCTTTCTATTTTTACCGATTTTTATTCTCCAAAAATCAAATCTTCTGTGCTTCCACAAAATACTTAAATATTTTAAATACTGGAATTTAAACTGACATTAAACCCAAATGCATTTGAAAGAAGATGCAGTATCTAGAGAGACCTGTATAACATTTCTGTACAATACTGTGATGAGCTATACACACACATCTACACACAAGATCTTGTGACATGATTCCCTTGATTCTTATTCTTCACTTTGAAGTACAGCACAAGTGTGAACAGACAACTCGTAGAATAATGTTTTTTGGTTGGTTAGCTAGTTCAAAGTTTCCTCTCCTGGCTTTGTACACCATTAAGGTTTTTTATTTGTTGTGGTGTCTTACTATTGAATAGAGATAAAAACAAAATAAATTGGCACACTGCAGTTCAGCATCTTACTTTGACTTTAAAAAATGTCTTACCATAGTACCCAATTCTGATCCTTCAATAGATTAAGGCTTCAGGAGGAAAGCAAATGGTAGAAAGCTTCATCAGTTAAATAACAAATGTTCAGACAGTTTGAAGCAGTTTGAACCACACATCTTCAGGGATCTCTGTACTGGGAAAAAAAAAAGATTTAAACAAAAAGTGAAGATATCTTAATTTACTTGTGGAGTAGTTGCAGTTGAAGGCTTCAAGCTACGTGCTTTTAAAACAGAACTACATTTTCAAACCTAACTTTAAGCAATTGTAATTGTACTCCCCATTTTGTTATAAATGCATGCATTTGAATGCCCAGTAACTGACTTCAACATACTTTTAAAAGAAAGCTTGGTAAGAATCTCACTCAGCATCTCCTTGTGTTATAAGACAGTGACATCAGATATTCCAGATTCATCATATATATACATGCATATTTACATAAGCATAATTCCCTTACTAATTTTTACCCCTCAAACAGATCCCACATTTTTAGACCCTTTCCATGTGTATACCTTGTATTCCTCATTTTTCATCCATCTCTAACACTACTCCAATTATTCAATACTCTCTTAAAAGAGAATTTCTGTTAATTAACATCATCTGGATAAAGCTACTCATTTTACACAATAGTTACATTTTTCCTCACTATTCCCAGTTCTTCCCCAAATACTACCTGACACAAGCACTTTTTAGACTGAAATTACACATGTAGTTGAGTTCCTCACCAGACTTTCTGCAGCAGCACTTATAGCTCGGTTTGTACCAGGATACTGAGACAGAGTTTCTCGTGCTGCTGAGCTCTCAGCTAAACCTAACTCTGCCTCCACAGCACTTTCCATCCCCTGCACTGACCAGTTCCATCGGCCTTATGCCAACACCCTGCTGTCTGCTGCCAACACAAGTGGCACTGCCAGCAGGGCGCCGAGCGCTGCTTGGCACTTACCCTTCACCTTCACTCTTCAGATAATCCTCTCAACAGGTGAGCCAGCGTGCCTGATTCAAGTGGCAAATTTTTGAAGTGCTCTAAAATCAACATGCATATCTAAATTATTCTGGAAATTATTAACCCAAGGCAGGGGCGACATTAGGACTTGGACACCAAAGCTGCCATAAAAGTAACAACCAGTTGTGTGTAAAATGCCCCATGGTAGCCACTGCCAGTACAAACTCTTACTGCTGGGTGCAGTAATGCAAGTGACAATCCCAAGTCACTGAATGAAGAACAGCTCCCCCTCCACCGTGGGGTACGACAGTGCACAAGGACAGACAGCCAACACGCAGTAATTTGAACTCCTGCTGTAAATGCAGTGGGATGTACTTTGTTCAAGGAACATGCCTAATCTCCCTAAAACTGTTTTAAGATACTAATTTGTCTTAAGTACATAAAATAAGCGGGAAAAACTTACATTCCACAGCATGAATATCTGGAATTGTGTGGTTTAAGATTTCCTGAAACAGATCTTCCCTAAACATGCACTAACCAAAACTTCTTTTCCCTAGCTCTTTGCCAAATCCACAGCTCTGCACTCAGACTTTAAGGAATAAACTGCACCCACATCATTATGTATCTGCATAATCTCTGAACAGTATCAAATATGATGGAAAACATTATTAGGTCAGGAGAAGAGTATTCATGTGATGGCTCAAAAGACCAAACAGTATCTCTCAAGAAGACACCGTAAGTTTCAAACCCCATTCCCAAAAGTCTCTACTTCTTCTATTTAGGAAAAAAAAAAAAAAAAGACTGAAAAGAACAGATAGCTCTTACAAAACTTAAATTTAGTTCACCTCTCCACAGATCTCCAGCCATATCTCATCCTGAAGCATTTAGACAATATCACTACAGTCCTTTGGAGTAGAAATAACTCTGCCATCACACTGTAAATAAGACCACAAGCCAGGATAAGAGCTCTAGCCAAGAGGAACAGATTGAATAAACTCCTGCCAAGCAGCATCAGGAATTGCAGACTGGGCCATTGCCATGTATATCTGATTCACAGTGCACACGCTGACTACTGAAACTAATGGAAATCAAGGACTTAACCTACTGGGAAATTGCCTAACACCCATATACTGACATGAGGCAAAGGAACTGGGAGCAAGGTATACCAAAATGAAGGGAACTATTTGTACTTGCCACTTTTCCAACAAATTTTTAAAGGCCATTACCCCTTTATGAATTCCAGTGTAATCTCTAAATTCTGGAGATTTGGTCTCCTCTTTCCCCCTGAAGTGCATGCACTTCTACTGACTCATAAGACACCCCCTGCAATACACCTGGGGTGGGGGGGGGGGGGGGGAGGGGGT
>VWZP01006957.1:423006-474988 GCA_013396995.1 Dicaeum eximium
GGGGGGGGGAAGGTAAGCTTATACTCACATGATTTGGAAGCAGGAAAAAAAGATTATCAGAGCAGCAGGCACACATATTAGGAAGGAAATAGCACAGTAAGATGGATGGACTGGAATATTCTTGTACCTCTTGTTGCCCTGAAGGGTCAGCACTCCTCTACAAGAACATTATAGTTTCAACAAAACTGAGACTCAGAATAGACCTTTGTTTTCAGTAATTTAGAGGTAGTATCCCATAACATAACAGCACACATGAAAGAAGGTACACTGCCTCTTGTGATCTTTATTCTCCCTCATTCTCTCAAAGCACACAATATGCTGAGTTGGAAATCCTCCCTGAGCAGGAAAAAAAGGAAGCTGAGACTTCGTTCTTCACACTGATTTATCCTGGTTAGAAATGCTGGCATACCATTCTTCCAACCACAGCTGGGCAACTTTTGTGGCAAAGGCAAAGCATTGCAGAGAGCAACAGGAAAAAAGAATGCATCAGAGCTACACCTTGTTGCAATTCCTACCATCTCTAGTCATGGAGACTGGGACAAAAGGAGGACAACCATGAAGATGAAGGAGTACAACCAGAACAAAATCTGAAAATCTGAGGAGCGAAAGAAAAGAACCGAAACCCCAAACCAGCAAACCCAAAACAAAATATTCAGCAAAACAAACCCAAATCAAACAAAACCCCTGAGGAGACTACAGGCAAAATGGCAATTCAATAATCCATGAAGAAGAGAATGTCTTCCAGATAATCCTTTCAATAAGCAGCCTAAAGTAACTGATTCATGTGCCAGCTTTCTGAAGTACTCTAAATCAGCATAGGACTTTAAATCAGCGTGCATACTTAAATTATTCAGAAAGTTGCAAGCCCAAGCCAGGAGCAACATTAGAACTTGGAGCTACAGCCAATTCCTGAATGAGGATCTGACACTAGGTTTGCCTTTCACAGACATATAAAGAGCTTGGTTTTCTTTACTGTTGCCACTGCTGATTGTCTAAGAAAAGTACTGCCAAAAGCTACCAATGTGGATGTAACTTTTTCCAGTGGTACCACAACACTGACATCCATCTGGCAACAAAAACAATGAACTAAGACACTCATCCACTCCAAAATAAAATCATGTCTCTATCCTGCATACCTGTATTTCAAAATCAGTCATATATAAATTATATTATTGACTACACAAAACAAAAGGAGCAAAAATAAAAGAAAGAGCTACCGAAAATGCATTATATGTTCCATAATAAAGAAAAGTTATACTTAACTACTACTTAACTAGCATCAGACTTCAGTTTGAATACTGACCCTTCTCCATGGAAACTAGCCTCTACTTACAAAACATCCTTCTTGAATTTTGTTGCTAAGTCTTCCTCAGATTCTGCTTTACTCATTCCCAGAAAAGGCAAGAGATTATATTAACACACAAGACAAAAATTAAGCGGTCTATAATACAAAGGAATGCCTCATATATGCTCTGAAACAACCTCAGGTTATCAGGAAAACAAGGCATACCCAAATCTTTAAAAGCTTATTTCACCTTACAGCACTGCCACTTCTGCCAGCCAATGGACCAATGAAAGACTGGCACATATTCACCATCATTTTCTAGCCTACCCAAGAGACTCCAGCCTTCCTAAACCACCAGAAATAGTTATAGGGCCAATTTAAACCTGTAGGGCAAATCTGTCCTGCAGAGACAATTTGTGTATCCTCTAGTTTTAAAAAATGTACAGGACAGATGAAGGTAATTATTTGTAAGAGAGAAAGAAAGCAGCAGGTCCATCAGATATTTTTCGTAGTTATTAATAAGCAGTTTGCAGATGCAAAGAATACAGAAAATCAAAGCCTGAGAGAAACCCATTTGATTCAAAGATCAAAAATACTTTTAAGAATAAAGCCAAGAAAAATGCAACAAAAAGAATATTGTTAGCATACAGTCCGATAAAGTCACCTCTTTGGTGATATATTTTGAAAGAGAGAATCTCAAACACTAAGGCACTAGTTCCTCAGTGATACTCAAGAGACCTAGGTGGCTCTCTATTGCACTCATATATTAGGAAAGTAGGCTTGGTAAGTGGGAATTTTACTCAGTCTATTACTTACTACCACAATATTTATCTGTTCCTCACTTTCCAATTATGATCAACAACAACATGACACTGTACATTCAAGAGCAGGTCTGGCTTTGCAACCAGATATTAACTGAATGAAAGGAAGAAGTGATTTATCCAGACATGTATATGGCTTAAAAGAAAAAGCCATATACAGCCCTTGAAGCATGCATCCAATTAAAGAGGAAGTGGAAAAAATCTTGTAATAGAACAGACAGCAGACAGAAATCAGGACAGTACAAATAAAAGCTGACATTAAAGATTACTATAAAATAATTGTACAGTACAAAATTGGAATTTATTACCATCTCAGTGGGAGCACAAAAAGCTTAGGAAATTATTAACAATTTAAAATTACCATACTAAAATTACATCTGAACAAGAAATTACTATTAAATTCATGGCAACAAACATGACTCAGTACAGAGAGGGCACTGTATCAGTAAGCAAAAAACTGCCTCTAAATATGCAGAGTGATACCCCATTGCAATAGCCAGGAAGACAAGAATCACTGGGCATTACAGAATACCAGGAAACAAATTTCCACGTAGCATCAAGCTCCATTCTATTATTTTCCCTTTTTTTGCATCTGTTTACACAGTGCACCTTCTGGCCCATTTATCTCTGGGACCTCCAAAGTATTTTGTTTTCTAATTTTCCAACAGAAAACTTTGAGCATCACTCAGCTGACAGGAATCAATCATGCTGACCATTCTGAGAGCACACAGGCTGGTTCTATGTTATTTGGAAAACCCTCAGTCATTTCTGTGAAGCAATGAAAATGGGAAGTCTAAAGAATGACTGACACACACCAAAACAGCACAGAACATATTCACTAGCCAATTAATTTTAGAAGATTGAGGCAATTAAATAAGCACCTAGAAGCCCAGGAGCTCACATGCTGAGACTTTTTGGAGTATCAAAAATGATGCTTGTACTCTGGCAATTTGCAGTCTTAGATGGTTGTTGGTTTAGCAGTAGGTGAAATACCTACATGAGGTGCAGCTGGCAAACAGGTGCCCAAAGAATTGAAGTGTTTACACAGAGCCCTGATTAAAACTGGTGCATAAGGCAGAACCACATTCCTCATATTTTTATGAGTACATAAGCTCTCGAGAAGATGCCAATGAAACTACAGCCACATCCATACTGGTGACTTGCAGACCAACACTGTCCTTTGGTTCCCAGGTTCATTAATCAGGTTCAGACACAGTGCCATAAAAGAGCAGGATATTCTACTCAGAACCAACCATTAACAGCAATCCCAGTTCCCAGACAAGTGAAACCACATTTAGCTGTCTTTTGATAAAATTTACTCTCAGCACTTCAAGTATTCCTATTATTGCTGCTGTAAAATTTGGTCAACAGAAAAACATCACAGCAGAGAGGGAAAACAGGATTTGTACTGACAAAACCTCAGCAATGCCTGACATAACACAGCCCATCAAAATGTGCTGATGGAACTCAGGGGTCCTTCCAGACTGCATCACAGATGAGCAGATAGAGGACACCATTTATATTAATAGCTGCTAGACTCATGTGAAAACATCAATACAATAAAACATGCTGCTATTTTAAGGTAAGAAGGCATACTCCTGGGCAAAAAAAGGCTGCCCTATCACTATGAAAGCTGCTGGGCTGTAGGTTTAGGAAGTTCTGTACCACTTTCAGAGTATGCTGCCAAAGGAATCTGCCTTTGTGCTTTTCTACCTTTTCTACCAGGACATCTACCTTTACACTTTCTCCTACAGCATATGTTTCTTCATTCCCTGCTTCTACATGCCCAAGACTTGCAATAACCTTGGCACACTGAGAAAAACATATCCTTTTGCCTTGCTAGCTGCCTTTTGGGAAACACCTTTAATGGATATTCCAAGTGAAAGAAACATGAAGTTTAAGGGAATAGCAAAAATGGGTAACTACCAAAAATATCTAATCTTCTACAAAGAAAGAAGAAAATCCTGTGTGCTCCCAACAGTTCCTGTCTCTCAAGGCAGCCAAAGGATATATGGGCCAACAAAAGTTACAGCTCATCAAGCAGACACAGTGTTGCTGCTGAGGAGCTGCTGGGACTACCTCAGACATATCTCAAATCAGGAATGGTTTTACCTCCTACAGGCTTCTAAGAACAGCACTAATTTGTCTTGTAGATGAACTTCGAGTTGAGAGCACAAACATACTGCTTTTGACTTGAAAACCCACACAGCAAGCTTACAGTGGCTCTGGTATAAAATTATCTGAGAGCCCAAACACTAGACTACCTTTTGTCAGTATTTTAGAAATACTGGAGAGCTGTTTCTATTTAAATGCATGCATTCCTATTTTAATTGTTTTTGTTTTACACTTTGTACCAATAATTATTTTCATTTTGCATTGTGTCTAGGAAGTCTTCTCAAGTACCTTAGAGTATTTTTTTTCAACACCTTCCCCCTTTATTTTGCTTACTACTGCCAATGAATGCTTTTAAAATAAACCAACCATTGAAAAACAGAAATTCTTTGTTCCTTGCCTGTGGGCAGTCAGCCAAGATTCAAGATTTTGAGAGGGGAAATGGCTTGGCAAAGCTTGTGAAGAAAATTAAAGCAAGCAGATATCAATAGGGACAGTATATCAATAGGGACAGTATGCTACACTTGCTGAACTTTCCCTCCTCCCACTGGGCCCATCTGGGCCCCAAAACATTTCTACATCTCTGTACCAGATTCTTAAAAATAGTAATAGTGAAAAAATATGGTTTTTTTAAAAAATCTCAGCTTAATTTGCCCTGGGACACTTTTCTCTATTTTCTCTTCATGCTCTATTGCCACCATTCAGGTCACTGTAGGACCCTTGCTCCTTGATAAGAGTCACAGAGCACAAGGCACTTGCTTGGCTTCTCACTTCCCAGTAACACTGCCACAATTTATTAATTGCAGGCTACGACAAGTACCACCATAGTACTCCCTTGTAAAATTTCACAGCTGTCTTTTTATCACTCTTTCCAAAGCCCCTGAGACTCCAAAACTTCCTCCTGAGACGGTAATGTTTAGCTAATTTTGACTAGTTTTACAGGGAGCCAAGCCTATAAGATGATGCACATAGGTTACTGGTAAGAGAGGGACTTTCACTGAACGTTTTAAAGAGACCTAAAAGGAAGGCAGGTGTCACTAAAGAGAATTAAGAGGGGAGGAGGAGACAACTAACAAAATGACAGCTGCAATGGGGGAAGAGATTGCCACTGCTCACACATGTACACATAATGCACCACACAAACACTGCTCCTGGAGAAATAAAAAAAGCACTTGTTCCACTGGGGAGAGAGGAAGAATTGAACTTGTCTGTTTTTCTTTCAAGAAACCTGACCAATTCAAACTGCATATGAATTTGTCCACCAAAATTATGTTTCTATGGCAAAACTGAAATACAGATGAGGCTTTGGATTCATGCTCCTTCCCAGTAGGCTGACCCAGGTGAAGAGTTCAGAAAAATAACACTGGAGGAAATATTAAAGACAAGTGATTTCTTTTCTTCTAATCTTATTTCTTCCACAATCTTATTTCTGGATTGACCTGTCAGCTCAATGTAGCATAATAATGGATTATGACAGACATTAGTTAACTGTAACACCTCAGTGGTGTGTACAGCAAAATACTTTATTCTTAACATTAAAGAAAAGGTACCCAGAAATTTAACTGAATTATTTATATCATGATAGCCTCCTGTTTCTTTAGTATTACTGAAGGAACCAATTTCATTGGAATAAGTTTTACATTTCCTTGTCTAGGCCTCTACTTCAGGCCTATTTTACATGAGCAAAGTACCATTCAGTTCTGAGCAATCCAAAATGAATCTTCTAAATTACACATGAAAATGCTAATATACCTATTTTTTGTAAAGTTTGTAAAGTTTTTTTTTTTGTAAACTATAGAAGAAAATATAAGAGGCTGTTATTAACAATGCTCAGTTGAGAAAACCCGGCTCATAAAAAGATACAAATTATCAATCACAGGTGAAAGAGGTTGTTAAAAAAACAAATAGCATATGAAATACATTTTAGCAGTAAACTTGTACCAGGAAAAACAGGTTCATTTGAGTGACTGAGCCTCACAGATTTTTGACAGCTACTGGAAAATGGCTATTTTTGACACTTACTAGTCTTCAGATACATTGACTACACAGCTGACAATTTTAGCTGACAGCATGCATTTATCCTGCTCACAGTTTAGGCAAGATGCAAGAACTAGTTCCCTTTACTATTCTTGGAAAATGTAGAAGTGATCACAAACTCCAGGGGAAATATCTTACTTTTAGCAGCTAAAGGACATCCAATCCCCAAGATACATCACAATTTGTGATTAGCTGATACCACAGTCTCCTTCAAGGAGGTAACAGCCAAAAGGAGTCTCTAAAAGCAGATAGTACAAAAACTTTAAAAAGAAAAACCGGTGGAGGAGGGGAAAGGAAGTACCTTTATTTCCAACTGTAAAAAACGTTAGGGAAAGGACCAAAGGAATTCCAGCCTAATTGCTTAATTCTCTGGAGCTCTGAGTAGCTATTGAACAGCTACATATTTTAACACCTGAAATAACAAAAAGAGGCCAGAATAAGCTAGGCTTTATACACATGGGTATCTGCAGTCAAAATAGGAAAAAAGATAACAACAGATTTTTACATTTGGTCTAGAAGTGCAATCACACTGCTTGTGACACTACCAGAAGATGCTACTCACAATCTAACATTATTTTCATATTGTCTCCTTTCTCTGATATTCTCATGAGAGTAAAACAATTCATTACATTTGTTCCAAAATTAACACTACGTTACAGTCAGGACAAATCACATGCACACTAGGATGTGCATCATGTTCATATTCTGAGAATTCTCTTAAAATAAAAAGTTGCAATTCCTACAAAGATCGCTCTTCACAGTAAAAAAAAAAAAAAAAAAAGTCTATGTCCAGTTCACGCACTGAGGGGGAAAAACAACAAGAAAAAACCCAAAACAGCAACCAAAAAGAACTAGTTAACCCAATCTGAACTGTTCTAAAGAAACTCCACATCATGTCATAATTTAGAAAAAAATTATCTATGCTTGTTTTGTGGCACACAAACACAGAAATTACACTCCGCTCTAGCTGTCAGTATCTTTTAGATGACAAGAGACATAAAAGAGAATTTATGGGATGCTACCATGTTAGGTTAGGGAACCGAAAAGAGAGTTTATTAATAATTAATGATGAACAGAGCTACCGAAATAAGGTAGAGATAATAGTACGTTATAAATGTTTACCAATATCGAAGATAAGGGGAGTCAAAACATCATCAGATGTTAGAAATAAAAGCAATTTTATTATAGTGTAAGAAGGAAGCGCTGTTCTGCAACTCTTGCCGTCAAAAAATTCCATATATTATAATCTCCTAAAACTGAATATTTCAAATCTTGCAGACTTCATTCAGTATCACTTTTTCCTATTTCTTTAATAGTACCAACGAGACCAATTTCAGTGAAATATTTACCCGTTTGTTTTGGGGGTTTTTATGCAGACTTCTTAGTGCCGGAAGATCACTTAACCTGACAGAGTTAAGGATCCTGCCTTTGCCTGAATATTATTTTTTTTTCCCTTCCTATGAGTTCCATCCCATTACTCTAATCACGCTTTACCTCTTTGGAAGTTACGTCCTTACAGCAGGAGACATCGATCTTGCAGAGTCACTGCAGTCACAGCTTAGGACTGGAAGTCCGCTGCTAACGCTGAAGGAAACCAGAAAACCCCCGTTTGCTCCACCGCTTCCTCCCCGCCCAAAGACACGGCTCACAGCCCTGGGACGCGGATCCCGGCCCAAGGAACCCCGACCCCAGCCGGACTCACCGCTGCGCGCCCCGCGGCGGGCCCGCAGTGACAGCGCCGCAGCGGCCGCCGGAGCCGCGCAGGTACCGGGACCGCCGGGAGGAAGCGCGCAGGAGGACGAGCGCGTCCCGCAGCTCCCGAAGGGGGGCGGACCAACGCGGTGCGCACCCGCGCGTGGGGGAGAGCCGCAGCCACCCTGCGCCACCCCCTGCCCTTCCCCCGTACACACGGACGGACGGACGGACGGACGGACGGACGGACAGGCCCCCCCGCCGCACGCTCCCGCCGCCCCGGCTCAGTGCGCGGCTCTGAGGGGCTGCCGGGGCCGGGCCGCCCCCCGCGCAGCGCCCCCCGCCGGCCGCCCCGCGCTACCTCCGCNGTCCTCATCCCGGCTCTGGGCAGCGGAACGGGGCCTGGGCATGTTCGGGATCGAGAAGACTGAGAGGGGGGCTCATCAGTGCTTTTAAATATCTCAAAGGCGAGTGCCAAGGGGATGGTGGCAGACGTTTTGGTGGTGCCCCGCGACAGGACGGCGAGCAGAGGCCGTGAACTAAAACACAAGAAGTTCCACCTCAACGTGAGGAAGAAATTCTTTGCGTTGAGGGTGGTGGACCACTGGAACAGGCTGGGCAGGGAGGTCGTGGAGTCTCCCTCTCTGGAGACATTCCAAACCCACCTGGACACATTCCTGTGTAACCTGCTCTAGGTGACCCTGCCTTGGCAGGGGGTTGGACTAGGGGATCTCCAGAGGCCCCTTCCAACCCTAACAATTCTCTGATTGTTCATGGCTGGGGTGGTATACAAACCCCCACCCCGCCGTGACAATCGCCTAAATAAAATTCACTGTGAGTGCAGGACTGTGCTAGAGTCACCCCAGGCTCTTCCTGCAAGGTGCTGTTTAAAGGAAGCTGGTATCAGTTAAGGAAAAGTGAACGTGAGGGCAAAGGAAAGAACATTTCCAACAGCTGCAGAGCCGATAGCGTTCAGAAGTACCTGTTGGTCACCTTATCTCGATCCCTTCAGCGTGCACGTCCCTCCCTCCGTTCCAGCGTGCCTCAGAGGCCACCTGGCTTCTCCCTGCTTTTCAACCTGTATAGTGCATGGGTTAGATGCAGGAAAAATCAGCATTTAAATGCAACACTGTTCTAGAAAAAGGGATATTGATACATCAGAGTGGTTCATGGCCTAGAGCTAAGTATGCAGACAAAACCCTTGGCAGGTGCTATGTCAGCTGATGAATCTGAGATGTGTGGTAAAAACTATATAACAAAACAATATCAAGCACAGCGTTTCTCTTCAGCGACATATGAAAATCAAACCTTAAAAGTATTTATATAGACCTTATATAACCTTATTGTGGGTAATAATATTCTTGGTATCCTTTCAAGGGGTAGATAAAAGCCCAGGATTGCAGGTATGTTGCAGTGTTCTGTATTATTTGTCAAAATAATGAAAAAATAATTTTAAAATCTCCACCAGAATTAGATTGCTGCTGCAATGTTATTTCATTCCTCTCCTGCCAATCATTATCTGTAGATGATAATTCCTTTCGAATTTAATTTGCATAACTGTTGCTCTGTCCTTTTCAAATATGTATTAAGAATTTCCTCTCCTAATATGTTTAAACTGCTAAATGGTAATGGCTAGAGAACAGCACACTAATCAATATGCTCTGAGATTAGCACAGTTTCTGCCTCCTCATTTAACCAGTTAATCCTATAATCTGTATATGCAGATAAGAACACATGCAACTTTATACTTGCCTTACTGCCACTCCTATTTTTCCCTCTTCCTGGTCCCTTACCAGTTGTTTAAACCCTTTCAGTTTAGGGAATGGGCACGATCTGGGCCTATCTTTCCCCCCAAAATGTATTTTTTCTCAGACTTTTGAATACTCTATACTTACTACTGCATTAAAGCTAACACTGTATTAAACCAGTGTATGAATATTTCTTGAAAAACCTGTATAAGGCAGGCTTGAAGAACGTGCAATTATGTCATGTTGGTGTATCCTTTTGGCTATCTCTAGATATTTTCTGTGTTCAAACCTTCCATTTAGGAGAGACATTCTCAAAGACCCAGATCAACCTTGGAGTCTTACTAATAACTGGTGAAAGCTGAAATATAATATAAAATAATTATTGTCTTTATGGTCCAGGAAACTACGGTGAGGTCATTGCAGAGAACAATGAAGGCAGATAAATTAGGGAAAAAATGGTGAAGGCAGCTTGTAGTTTTCAATTCAAAATGTAAAATTGATTAGACTTTTGAAAAATAGGTATTTGTATCAGTAACTGCCATTTTTATTTTAGATTTAATTGCCAGAACATTTTAGGATAACAAGAATGAAAAAATTCTGCTGGAATAATGCAAATATCTTGAATGTGTGCATCAGGTCTGGTCTAACCCTCAGGAACTGAAATCACAATGTGGACTGTAGCTAGATCTCATACATGTACATGTTAACAAAAATGGTATTCCTGTCCTCTGTTCTGCTGACTTTTTCCTCCTTCCCTCCTTGGTTTTGTTTTGGGGTTTTTTTTAGTGTAACCATTATGTATTTTCAGTGGGTCTCTCATATTCCATTCTATGGTAGAAGACTGATTAGTATTTTCATCTCAGAATTTAAGCATGTCCTTCATGCTCATTCCTTTTTGTTCCTGTAGTTAGAATATGGGCAACATCAAACAGGATCAGAGTATGCCAGAACAGTATGTGATCTTGCAGCAGAATAAGTACTTTACTAATAAAGTTACATTTGAAAAGGGAGATGAACAAATCTATCTACCAGAGCTGAACAGAGTAGAGCTGCTACAAAAGACAGATTATGACATGGATCCAGAATTGTTTTTACATCAGCAGAGGCTGAAACTCAGGCCAGCCTCCTAGGAATGAAACTTCAATTGTAATTAAACAGGAACTGACTAAGGAATTGACTGAAACTTTTTAAGTAAGTGACATGCAAGAAAATGAAATTAAAATTTACCCAAAATTACCAATTACCCAAAATTAGATATTTTGCAGTCTAGATGACAAGAAAGACTTTTCCTTAATACTGCCTTCTTTAGCATTGCGAGATAATTTACTCTTCAGTCGATTATTTGCTTCTGAATCACCAAGGAAAAGAGCTGGCATGTACAGTTCCAGCCTTCCATTTAAAACAGAGGCACAAAGCAACCAACACCATTTATGGTCCGGGTAGGAAGAAACAGAACCATTTCTGTAAAGAAGAGTGTATGTCAAGGCTCTGTTAGACCCTCAACTGGTGGTGACCACTGGCTACCAGTGTTCATGTGAGGTCTCCACTGGGGCAAAGCTCCTGCTGGGAGCCCAGTGCTCTCCTGCACTGACAGAGCAAGTTTATCTGTTCCATTATCTTGGGAAATGTTCTGACTTAAGGAACTACATACCTGGTCTCAAATGCCTGCAAGGTATCAGCTGCTATAGCTATTGTTGCATGCTGGAGGAGGAAGCACCAAAACTGCACAGGATACAGCATCAGGGAAACCTTTCTGAGGTGAGTAAGCAGAAAGGATAAAGCTTTTAATAAAACCATGATTAAAATGCAATTCTCATGATTGCAAGTCAAAATTTAGGTCTTTGTTTTGTAGAAGCACTGAAGACCCGACCCTGTGACTTTATCTCCCCGTGTGTACAATAAAAGCAGCCCTCAGCCTTGCATTAAATATGCTCTTGCCATAACACAACACCCCCGATGACACGGACCCATACAAATTCATATGGCTGCATAAGCACATCCATAGAAATGTTCTTCCTCGCACCGCGGGAGCAGAACCCCAGGGAATGTGCTGGGGAAGGTGAAGGTAAGGGAACACGGGAGCAAGGCTGATAATTTTCATGGCGTGAAGGAGCAGTCCTCGTAGGAGGAGAAGGCCTTCGTGCCTTCGTGGAGCGGCAGGAGGGGTGCGAGGCTGCCCCGTGCTGTCCCAAAGTAAGTTCCTTTCAGCCGGTGTGCAAGAGGCCAGTCCACACACAGAGTCGAGATATTTGATTTATTTACAGTTCTGCGCGGGAAATCCACAAAGCCTTCACGACGACTCCCAAAACTTTATTTATACATTTTAGCAACAAAGGCGCCAATGCTCATTGGCTACAAGCTACCTCGTTCTCTTACTAATTAGCATTCTATCTTCTATTGGTTAATTATTCTCTCGCGTCTCATGCTAATTGGCCCGCATGCTCAGTCTTTCTCTTCTTTTGAGTCGGTGGGTTTCTTGAGTCGATGGTCTGTGAGTCGGTCACAGATCTCCCCCTGCCGGAATTACGTTTTAACCACTCAGAGCTGCTTCAGCACAGTCGCCAAGTTGTCTTTAATAGTTTCTTCTTTATCTTAGGATTTCAGCCATATGTTCCTGTGGCCTGTGAATTCTGCATTGTTTGTATCCACTATCAGTGGTAACTCGTTCTTCCCAAGCTTTGTTAACCTCCCCCTCGGTCGGATATCATTGAAACATGTCCGGCCCTGAACCTTAACAAGGCAATTCTACCGACAGCTAATTTGTCTTTTTACTGCCTGGACATCACCTAGCGCTTGCTTGTCAGCTGCCTGTTTCAGGGATTAAATCTCCCTTCTTACTGATTAGGCTTGAAAGCTTACAAATACCACACATCAAAGAACATCCTCTCCTAAGAACATTTGTTTACACACTGCACATTTCGCAGTAACAGCCGCACACCTGGCGGGGCGGGCCGGGCCCGGGGCCAGCGCGCTCGCTCCCGCGGTGGCGGGGGCGCGCATGCGCGGCGCCTCTCCCCGCAGCGCCCGTCGCCTCCTTTGTGAGGGGCGGGCACGGCCCCGCCCCGAGCGCGGTGTCGGGCGCAGACGGAGCGGCCGCGGCGGCGCCATTTTGCGGCGGTGCGGGAGGCGCGGGCGGGAGGTGGTGGTAGTGGTAGTGGTGCCGCCGGTAATAGCGGCAATAGCGGTAACGGCGGCGATAACAGCGGCCGCGGGTGTTGTTGCTGCTAATCGGGACTAGTGTCCCCCGTTCGCCCCAGCCCCGTGGCCAGGACTCTGCCGACATGAGCGACGTGGAGGAGAACAACTTCGAGGGGAGGGTGAGTGGCCTCCCCTGCGCGGGCCGTGTCGAGGGGGGAATCGGACCCGGGGGCGGTGCGTGGCGGCGCTCGGCGTCCTCAGGCCTAGCGGGGGTGGGGGCAGCGCAGCTTGGCTGTAAAATGGCTCCTTGAGGCGCCCAAGGCTTGTCTGGGCCGTGGGTGACGGCCCGCGTCCCTCTCGCTGCCCGCGTCTCTCCCTCACACGCTCCCTGCTCCCATCGCCCCGGCGGGGTGCGGCGTCGGTTCCCAGTGCTGCGGCCCGGCCCCTGCCCAGCCAGCGCGGGCTGATCCTGTGCGAACGGCGCTGCTGTAGCCCCGGGCTGCCTCCACGCTGCTCTGTTTTCTTCCCGCGGTCCGCAACCGCCTTGTTGCCGCCGCTCCCGGGAGTCGCTCCCCTTCCCGTTCCCGCTCCCCCGGCCGGGCCGCCCAGGCCTCCTCCCGCCCGAAAGAGGAGGGACCCCGCGTCCTTTTGTGCGAGGTGCGCGGTCTCTCCCGGCTCAGGAGCTGTCTCGGGCCGGGCCCCCTCCGGCCACTGGGGAGGTCCGGCCGTGGTTATTAAACCATTGAAAGTCATCGATCGTGCAGCTGAAGGCTTCGAACGAGCTGCTGTGGCTTTGTAACCTCGTTAGGCCCGTGTCTTCCCTCTGATGGCTGCGGGCTTTCATGTACACGTGTGACAGGTCTCTTCCATTTTCAGTGTGTTTCTGTTTTTGTTTTTGGTTTTTTTTTTAGTGATGATCAAGGCAAGCAGAAATTAGAAGCTGCTTGAAACAGGAATGAAATGTGTGCTCCTCCATCACAAATTTTTTTAAATTTATGCAGAGGTTTTCTTTTTGTTTGTACTTAAGGAGATTGTTTAGAGGAGCACCTGAGCATCCTCTTGGTGACTCTCTGATGATCCAATGACAGCAGCCTTGCAGTTACATATATAGCTACTCTCTGGGGAAACAAGCAATAAAATCTTGGAAGAACAGCATTACCTTCCAAAAATTACTTTTACGTGACTATTGGACTATTGTTGCCGTTTTTGTAGTAATTAAAAAAATCCATAGACTGCAAGTTCTTTACGTAGCTGTGCAATAATTGCTGCTGCTTCCTCGCGTGAGGCAAACAAAACCAGCTCGTGTGTTGATTGCTTGGACAAAAGGTGGCTGTGTAGCTAAGCAGTATTGGGGTAAATAAACAGATCTCTGAGGGGGAAACAACTAAGTTTCAGAAACTTGAGCAGTGAGTATGCTTGTTTGGTTTTTTCTCTTTTTTTTTTTTTTTTTTTTTTGAAGAGGATGCTAATTCCCATTTTGCAGTCAAGATTTATATCTTTAAGGATTATTTTCTTGTCTGTATTCCCAGTGTGGGTTATTGTTAGGAAAGAAATTATGTTAGGTTAATTATTAGAACATTGTTATTGGGCTCTTTGGTGGATCTGATGTTCATATTACAGAGCTGTTACTTTCAGTATTTCTGCACACCACCTCCTGCCAAATGTAGAAGTAAAAAGTTTTGAAAGTACGTGAAGTCTGAGAAGTCCTACAGTAGCAGTTTCTGTGACTTTTGCTTATCAGTTGTTCCTTTTTTTTTTTTTGTGATGGAAAATTTTCCTGTTGGAAAGAACTGCTGACTGTGTTGAGTCTTCATTTGGAAAATTTTTGTTTTTGCTCCTTACACTGAAATTTCTCAATCAATATGGCATAACTGAGCAAAATGGCAGGTACTTGATTGATTTCTAGTTGGCGGTTTTGTGGTTCTACTGAAGAACATTTGTAAGCCTTTTTATTTTTCTTCTTCTGCAGTAATACTGCTTTATTGTGATGGTACTAAAATTCTTGAAATAAGAAATTATATTTCAGAGTAATGTTTTATTTTTCATTTCCATTGAAAGTGCTCACAGGCATAAAATTAAGCACATGTAACTTTGAGGCTGTAGTGTTTAGTCTGCTATTCCCAATTGGATAGGACTTTGTCAGGCCCTGAATGTCCTGATGCTTCGGTTTGCTACATGCAGGCACGGAGCACTGAGAGTAAAGCAGAAGTTTTCACTGGGAGAAGGAACTGCAGAAACTGAAAGAAAGTTTGTAAAGAAACTGTTTTCGTGGAATTTGGCACAAATAAGAATTCTGAGTACCCTTTCAATTCTTCCACAACCTCCCCCCTGTCAGTTTAAGTGCTAATTAGTGTGATGTGCTTTTAAAAACTGAATGCCAAAGGAGTAATGGTGTTTTAAGTTTAGTTTAAGGCCTTTTATATTTCATGTGTAGATGCATATTGTCCCAAAAGCACTTCAGTGAAAGTATGAGCAGAGTTGTTTTAAATTGTTTTAAAGTACATACAGTAAGATACTGTATGTACTTTGCCTCTAATTTATGATTTTAAAATCTTATTAACTAATCTGAACAGGACATTATTAATTATAGAAATAACTTTTCAATGAAATAGCTTAGTTTGCACTCTTTAAAACTTCAATTTCTAAAGTATTGGGTGTGAAATCATTGTAGAGCTTTTCCTTCTTGAACTTACTCCTTTATTGCCTTTTTTCTAAAGCAATGTTAATCAAATATGCTCAGGCTAATCAACATCTGCTCTCTTTTTGTATCATTTTGTTTCAACCTCAGCAAGTTCTCTATTAAGAATGTGTCTGGTTGAACAGAAGAAAGCCCCCTCCTCAAGCATGGTGATTTAATGGAGGGAAATCGACAGAGGAATTAAAAATACAGTCGATGTGCTAGAGCTAAGTTTATAGACATTAAGAATAACAAGAGATTTTAAATTGTGCTTCTTATCCAGTGAGTTGGTTTTGGAAGTATTTTATCGCCATTGAATGCTTTTTGTGAGCAGATTACACAAATGAGGCTTTTTTTATCTTTTATTTTTGTCAGATGGCAGGCAACCCTCACCTCCTTTCATATTTTTTGTTATTTTTTATAGGCTATTCTTTATTTGGTGTTCAGTCTGTGGTGCAACTTCAGATGTTTCCCAGAGCAATGAACAGAAGGGAGTCTGAACAAACCTGCACTTCAGTAGCTCCACTTGAAACTTTGATCAGTTTTTTTCTTTTGATCTTCTGGTAACATTTGATTTCTGCAATTTTAACAGTTTAGTGATTTTCTACCAGTATTAATGTGTTGTTTGTCTAAATAGGCAAAACCTTTTATCAGAACAAAGGTAAAATTCAATTTTACATCTCTGTATTGATTGTCTTCATTCTAATGATCCTGCAGTATGCAGGATCTTACAGTAGAATAAATAGTATAATCTAATAATACACTTCAAGAAATATATTATTTTGCACGTTGCCCATCTTGTTGAAGGAAGTATGCATATTTCATAGATACACAAGTGGCTTTTGGGTTAGTTTTGCTGTGCAAGTGCCTTCTATTTGCTTCATGAAGTTTGGATGCAAAATACTTAAACATGTATGGGATTACCTAACTGGTCAACTTTGAGATTTCTTTGGCAAAAAAAAAAAAAAAAAAACAAACAAACCTCAACGTTGTCAGGGTCGGGTTTGCTCAGCTATTGTATTTCATCTCTCCTGCAGTGGCAGTCTGCCACCTCTGGAAAGGAAGGAATGTTGCTTCCCACACCTTTTCAGATGCAAACACAATGGACTAATGCCCAGGGGTACTGCATTTGCTTGGGGAGTGCTTTGATCACCCTGCAGTGCCTAATGACAATGTGGGAGAGTTTTTCTGGAAGTCCAGTTTTTATTTTTTGTTGTTTTAATCAAGCTTAATAAATTCTGCATTGTTCTGGACTTTGTCAGCTGGGAAAACTGCTCATTTTGAACACAAATTGTTTTTACTGTCTTCCATGTGTGGTAGAGGAATGACTACAGAACCCTCCCCGAAGAGGTGTATTGTCAAGCCTCAGTGAGAAGATGAGCTTATAATTTCAAAAAGTTTGCTGAAGCCTTTTCTTTCTTTTCATAAAGTGGGATCATTGAGAAATACATGAAGTTTGCTTATATTAGTAACTTTTAAAATACCTGTGTCTTGTAGGTAACAATTTACAAGATGCTTTTTATACAGAAGCTTATTATGTGTACTATTGTAATATTTATAGAAGATTAGCTAATTAAGAGATCGATTTTATTTTTAGTATAGTGACAGATCACAGTATGAAGCAAAAAGGATTTAACTTCTCTTTTGAGTTTCAAGGAAAGTTGGTAGATTCCTGCCAAAACATAATGTTGTCCTCATAAGTGAGATGTCACTAGCTTAACAGTTTTATCCAGCAAATGTGGGCTGCTGCTAAATTCATGTTTCTTTTTTGACTGCTTATATTTTTCTGTCCCCTTTTAATAGAGTTCAACTTAATTTATTTTTTTTTAGTTTTGGTAGGAGTTTTTAATAAGATTTTTGGAAAGGGTGTTGCTAGACCACCTGTCCTGTCCTTTTTTTTTTCCACCATGTCAAATGAATTTCACATGAAATTTCTGTGTGATTTAATGTTTTGGGGTTTTTTAATTTCCCATGTTTTGCTATAGAAAGCTTAGTTTAAACTTACAGCATTATTTTTAGTTAGGATCTCCCTCTAAATTTTGGTAGCCTTTCAGTCATACCCGGAAATTGTAAGGTGAGAGTTAAGGTAAGGCATGACAAGTTCAGGGCAGAAGAGCAGTGTGAAAGAACAGGAGGTTGTTTGGTTTGATGGAGGTGTTGGTTGGCTGGTTGGTCAGTTGTTTGTTTTGTTTTATGTTATTGTGGTTCCCCCCTCAAGTTCTTTATCATACCTGCTCTTGATGGGTGGAAAATGGAAAGAATACTTCTTCTAGACTTCTGCAATTCTCCTCTGTGAAGAAATGTTTTAAATGCTTTTAAAAGTCATTACATTGGAAAGTATGATTTCTTTTGAAAAATGCAAGGAATTTAAGTGGTAGATAGAACTTCTGAATCAGTTAAACAGTTTTACCAGTATGGATGAAATACATGGACTGACTGATGCCTGGCTCAGATGGATCTAAAGTTGTTGATAGTTGTTCAGTGTCAGGGTTTATATGATTGTGGAGTAATGGGGGAGGAGGAGAGATCCTTTCCATACCACTTTGGTTTGTTACTCTTCCTGGGATGAAAGAAGGAAACAAGGATTAAAAATACTCTTCAGTGCTCTCTTTAAATGCTTCTGGCTGTGCATTTTATCCAGAGGACCAGTAACTGAAGCTGCAAACCTTAGATTTTGTTTGTCTACAATTTTAGCTCCAGATTCCAATTCTTGGTGAATCATTAGTCCTATTTACTGGTGTGTATTTTAGGAAACCACTACATTTTACTCTGAAGAAGCACACTGTTAGAATTGAGTTGGGTTTTTTTGTAATTATTATTGGTGGGGGGGAGAGTGTATGTTTTTTTGTTTGTGTGGGCAGGTTTTTTGGTTTTTCGGGGAGAGGTGTTTCCTGGGAAAAGTGTTATTGGCAGATGCAGAATTTGTTTTGAAAGGGAGGTCTGATCTGAAGAATATTACAAAGCTCTGTTTCTTTTCCTGCAGTCTCTAGGGACAGCAAATCTAGATATTTTCATATGGGGATAATGAATTTTTCTGCCTGCAAGTTTTTAAGGATGAAAGTAGTGACTGGACAGCTGCATAATGAAGCCCAAGGCATTAAGATAGGTACTGTTTTGTAGGAAGCTGGAGGGATGAGGAGCTGAGTTTAAGCTGAGTCTCATCTGTGGACTTAAATGACTAAGGATCTTTAGAACAGAAAGATGAGAAAGTGCTGAGGATCCAAAGTGCAATTTTAGTCTTTTCTCTTCTACGCGATATTTAGTTTCTGTGATAATAACAGAACTAAGATGAGAATGCATAGGTTGAGTTAAGACTGCTTTGGGGTAATAGAGTAATAAAGTTGTCTGGTTTGTTAAAGATGACGTGCTAAGAATGTTGAATACTTTGTCATATGTATTGGAGAAAGGATATAAATAGTTCATGAAGAACAGTTGGGTTGATCTGTGGTGTAGGCTAATATACAGCTTGCTAATTGTTTAATTATAGTGGGAAGTAGAGGAGAAAAAGCTCTGAATCCTTAATCCCTGCCTGCCCTGCCTGTAGTTTTGCTGATACAAATATTACTAGGCACTCTTAGCATCTTCCTTAAGTCCTTAACTTCTGCAGTTACTGTGATTCCCTTAGTCTCCTTTAGAAGCATTGTAGGGGTTGTAACGAGGTGAACCTTGTTGCATTAGAAGATGAGATGTAATTGCTTGCCAATGACAATGTGCAACTGCTCTCAGGTAATCTCTCTTCAGCTGCAGTTTACATCTACAGTTGGCTGAGGAAGTTTGAAATCTCTAAGAATTTACATGGTCCCCTCTGTCACTACAGTTTTCAAGTTGTATGTTTGTGAATACAGCCCTTAAGGGTCTTAAACATGCTTCCAAAAGGACTTAACCTCTATAAAATTATGTAATATTTGCTTTTGTCAACTTCATACAGATTTGGTGTCATAGCTGATATTATTAAAGACTCTGGGTGGCATTGTAAGATGCTTCAGTTGAATAGCAAAGAACATGAACCTGATTTCTGCATTGTATGGGAGCAATTGGGTCCGTGGTATTTTTGGCACCTCCCAACACTTGTAGATTGTGCAGGATCAGGGGGTGGGATGGGGGGTTGCCTTTGTTCAAGTTTCCAGAGTTCTTGTTCAAGAATTGATCTTTCAGATGTAAAAAATACGGACAGTGCAGTATCCTTGTGAAGAAGGAGTGTCTGAGGAGGGTGAATTCTTTGTCTTTTTATTGAAGGATGTTTTCTAAATCTGATGGAACTTCGAATGTTTTCCTTTATACTGATCATTTTTACTAGAGAGAGGAATACAAATAGTTCTCAGAGAAATTGGCAATTGTTGCAAGGAATGAGTTATAAACAGAAGAGTTTAAGAGGCTGTCAAACATTGAAGAGTACAAAGACAGAGGCGAGGTGATAAAAAAGTCATGTTAGTGGCTATAATAGAAATTTTTCTTTATTGCAAACAGCGTATTTCAAATGTCAAAACACCAAATCAAATTTGGTAATATTTAAAGGAATGTACCTAATTTATTTCAGTGAAGTCCTGTAGTTAGCTCAGTACATAGCCATCTTCATAAGGTTTGCATGGTCCACCTGTCACAGCCAAGCTTTGAATCTGGCCTTCATTGTTAAAGTTTGGCAGGCCTATCATCCTAGTAGGTGACATTCTCCATGAGTCCTTTGTCCTTTTTATTGAGGTAATGGGGAATGGTAGTGTGGCTGTAATAGTTGTTACTAAGGAGCCTCTCAGGTTCCATTTCTGGTGAATTTACTGCCTTGAAATATGAAGACAGCATCCTTTCAAAAAGAACTCCAGCCCAAAGTAGTGAAGAATTTTAACTGCAAACTGCAAAAAACCACCGCAAATCTGGATATAGGTAGAATAAGAAAGAGAATATTTGTGAGAACAGTCAGGAGGAGAAATCATGCAAATAAACATGAAATGTAACATCTTTGGGAGGGGGACTTGCTATGCATTTTTTATTAAGTATTTTGTGAAGTTACAAATGTACTACTCTGTAGGGGGTTTTATAGCTAAGCGCCCTAGAAATGTACACTATAAAATGTGAGGAAATCCTAACCTGCACTTTGTTTGCTTGTTTTCCTAGTTTTTCTCTTGTGTGCCTTATCATGCAAGAAAAAAACCCCTCCTGTTTTTACTTCTATTGGATTGCTTTAACTATACCCTTCTACATCTTAGTTTATATGGATTATATAAGGAAAACAGGATAACAATGAGGAAGAATAATAATTTATGTTGCTTATACGTATGTGCATGCATTATGAGAGTAAGTATGTGCATAGATAGGTTTTGACTGGAAATCTTTGGCCATTCTGTTGAATTGAGTGTCTTAGTAATCTGTAGGAGTAAAATTTGGGATATTCAGTACTGAGATACACATAGTTTATTATTTTGGGGGGGGGAATCTCACTCATATCAATACTTCAGTATATTTGTGCTAATTAGTTTTTAGTGTATCTATGTATCTTACAAAACAAAATCTCAGAGGGGAGGAGGGTAGCTTTGCAAATAAAGTAGAACTCTGAGAACTCAGTAAGCTTATTGTTAGAACATAGACACTTATACAGTTTTAAAGATTTTTTTTTAAAAAAAGTTGTTTTATAAAATAGTTTCTTGCACTTTACCTGCTGGCTTTTCAATTTGGTAGATAACATCTGAACTCCAGCAGAGTTTTATAATCCCCACGTGCTTAAATATACTAAATGTTCTTTTTCCATTAAGGTTAATGTTCGTGAAGAAATTGAAGAGTTTTTTCCAAGAATGTGGAAGATAAATCAAGATAAAAGAAGGCTAATGAAAAGTATTAAAGATCAGAAAATTAAAATTGAATGGGGGAAAAAATTGAACAGAAGATTGGTCAGATAGAAGCACTTGAATATTTTTTTAAGGCTATAATGAATTGTTTGAATTGGGGAAGAATACACGAAGTATGAAAAATGAAAAACTCAATGAAGAATGAAGAAAAGTAGAAAGCAAGAGTGAAGTAGAATTAAAAGAATCTGGAAGAATGAATGGGTCCTAGGTTAAGTAAATGTATGGTTTATGTTCCAGTGTCTGTATGATCAAGTTGTAGATGAATTTGCATGATTACTTAGTTAATAGAGAATTGGTGATCTGGTTCAAGCAGGGACCTATTTGAGGCAAGCATACAATATTAACAGTGGGTTAGCAAAATGAAATTTGTTTTGGAGGGTATTGCCTAACCATTTGTTTTTCAGGAGCAATCAATATAATAGAATTACTGTACTTTAAATGTTAGGAGTTAGGCATTTACACAACCAATACCATTTTTAATACTGTCTTTTTTGTTAGGAGTCTCGCTCCCAGTCAAAATCTCCAGCTGGGAGTCCTGCTCGTGTAAAATCAGAGAGCAGGTCAGGATCTCGCAGTCCATCGAGGGCTTCCAAACATTCTGAATCGCACTCTAGGTCAAGATCAAAATCAAGGTACGTTCAGAAAGTTATTCGTGTCAGCTCAGTGTTACTGCTGTTATTTTGCTAGGTTGATGAAGTTTCTTTTCCCCTGTTGTAAAAATTACAAACTTTTTGGGCTATATTAACAGGGATATGTTAATTTGCCTGTTTGTGCTCATATAGGTGGACAAAATTGGGAAATTATTTCATGGGTATGAATAGAGACAATACTATAATTAGATGTAGTAACGTAGAAATCACAACTGAAATATGTATGTTTGTCTCTTCCAGAAGAGTGAGAATGGATTGCATTTCAATTTTGTGAAGCTCCTGCTTCCTTCTCCCAAAATTCTTTATAGGGGAATTCTTGTGTGGACCTCTCCTTTAGGGGGGAAAAAAAGTCAAGTGAGACCTGGTGCAAAGGCATCACGGTTAGATAAAAACAGTAAACTGTCTAACTGGTGGAAGTATTGGAAAAACGGGGTTTGTGAATGTTCTTGACATTCTTTCATTGGAGGCTTTAAAAATATAATCAAAAACTACATCTTAAATCGGGTGTGGATAGGTACTTGATTTATGAGAGTTTTAAGATCTAAATTAATTTTTCAGTGCTGCTCTGTCCTTCTCTACCCCAAGTATGGGTGTGTGGAGGTAAAGGTTTATAATTCTCGGTCGTGACAGAGCTTGCATAGATCAGAAGAGACATGTCTTTGGGGTTTTTTTCTCTAAATATGCCATAAATATTACCTGGTTTATACTACCTATCTTCTCCATTCCCTTTTACCAACGTATTGATGGAAACAGGGAGAGCTACTGAATCTTTAACAATCAAGAGAGAAAACAGAAAACATTTGTAGCACTAGAGGGGAAAGAGGAATAATCTTAGGTTGTTTCTCCTTCCCAGTTCTTGGGAGAGTCATTAATACATCTTCTCTGTTTATACACTTTATATCAGAGCAACTGAAAGAGTTGCTGTGCTCTGACTTGCCAAAGTTCCAGTAATGTTACAGTTTCTCTTGTCTGGCAGTGTTTGGCCAGATGATTACATACCTGTTTTAAACAGCCTATTATCAGCAAGACGTTTGAAAAGAAGTGCTTGAGGAGTAGAGCAGGTGTTTGGGGTTTGCTTTTTTTTTTTGGTCTGGAGTAATTTTCATGCTTAGACGGACTTCACTTGCAGATATTGCAGCACTGTAGTCCTGCCAGATATGTCGAATTTTTAGTCAGAACAGTACTTTACAGTGTGGCATACCTAGTTTCTGTGTCACTGTGCAGTTGTTAGTTAGATAAGCAGCCAAACTGATGTAAGGTTAAGCTCTGAAATTCCTGGAAACTGTTGTGAATATAATCCTCAGTGTATGCTAGAAGTACTCTCAAAAAGTTAAAAATGGTGCTACCAAGCAGGTTATTAGAGATCAGTGCAAGGTAGAAGAGGCTTAATGGCTTTAATATTGTAGACATCATCTAAAAAAAGATTTTTCTCTAGAAAATGTACAGTTTACAGTTCAGTGCATTCTGACCATATGCATGTGACCTGACTAAAGGCTTTCTCTTTGTCGAAGATCCAGGTCCAGAAGGCATTCGCACAGACGTTACACTCGTTCCAGATCCCATTCTCATTCCCATAGGAGACGTTCTCGAAGCAGATCATACACACCAGAGTACCGTCGTCGAAGGAGCCGTAGTCATTCTCCAATGTCCAACAGGAGAAGGCACACTGGCAGCAGAGTATGTCATGTTCTGAAAGGCTGGGTATCAACAAAACAATAGCTGCTTGTATCAGTGGAATCCAGGTTACCTGCAGGCTGAGTCTGACCTGCTGGTTTGTCACTGGAGGATATGGGAATTGGGTGGGAGTGGGGGGCATGTGTGGAGTAGTCTCTGTCCTTACAGCTGCGCACTTCTTGAGCCTGTAACTGGCAAGGAAGTGGTAGAAATTAATTGAAAAACATTCTATTACAAGTCAGTATGTGCAAGCATGGTGACATGGGCTTCCATCAGCTCTAGAAGTTGAAGTGTTCTGTTCTGATTTTTTTTTTTTGTTAAAAAAAAAGTGTGTGTAACCTTTAAAAGAATGAGAGCCCATTGGTGTATTCTGGCAACCTGACAGCATTGATGAGATTGACATAGGAATCCATAGAAGGAAATTGCCAAGTGTTTATTTGCTGTATGTTGAAGGTTGCTTGTGATTTAATGCTTCTGATTATTTAATTTGGTTTACCTTGAAGCAAAGCCTGTGAAGTAAATACCTATGTTGTTAGGTAATACATAAATCTTTATAGTTGATTAGAAAAATATGCAGTTGTGAAAAGGAGGTGCAGTCTTTCAAAATGTAGATCAGAAGTGTCTTTGTATGAGCAGGAGGAAGTATAGCTACACCAACCAAAATCTAAAATACTAATCTTGTCATTCTGAGATTTCTCCCAGTGTCCTTTGTAACGGCAGAATGGTTGGAATTGAAAACTGGAAAGCAATTTTGCCACTTCTTTTCTTGTAGAGAATGCTTGCATACTGGGTTGATGGGAGGCAGCACAAAAGCTGCCCTTTAGTCCTCCACAGTCAGTTTAGGCCTTCCAGTGGTGATGCAGTTGTCACTTGGCATTTAGGGTCTACAGACTGATCTCAGTACTTCTATTACCTATGAAAAATTAGTAGAGTTTAAGTATAAGAGGCATGTTAAAAAAAGGCAGCAGGTATGGATGTGTGGAGGAATTTACCCAAACAATGATTTAAAAGACAGATTTCATTATACTTACAGGATTTCACTAATAAAATTAGTATCATTGCCAGTGCCTTTGAACTATCAGATTCTGATATGGAGTAAAAAATACATATCTTGACATGTATAATTAAAACTTTGGAATTACAAACTGCCATGTCTTCAGCTACAGTGAGGAATTGCAGAAGATTCGTGTCTTAAAACAGAAGTTTGAACTTTGACAAATAGAAAAAAAGGAACTTCAAATATATGAATAGTGTTGGCGTCTTATTTTCACAATAGGTTCCTGAACAAATGCGCTGAAAAAAATATGACAGAACATCTAAACCTTTTCAGTCTTTGAATCAGGCTGAAAAGCAGGCTCTGAGGCATAAATTACTATGCATAGATGACTTACCTGCAACTGAAATACAAATTTCAGCTGTGTCAACTTCCAGTTGTTATTTTGGCAGAAACATTAAATCTCTGTGCTTGTTGCTGGTGTTTTAAATTGCTGCATCTGGTATTAGAGGTGCTAGACACCTAAGTGAAAAACATGTTGATTTTGATCAAAATAATTCTTACAGAGGATTTGGCATTAGATGTGAATTCTCTGGCATGTAGAGAAATTTTGAACCTAAAAGAGAACTTGTACCTTGTACTATTACATATTTCACTTTGTGTAGTTGAAGTGAAATTTATTAAGTATTCCACATCATGTTAGAGAGTGAAGAGTTTTGTGCTAAGGAAATATGCATGCTATTGGATTACAGTTCCACAGAACTGGCCTTCAACACTTGTTGCTGTCTAGATGAAAGAATCAGGTGCCTTTCATCCAGTTTACAAGTGGAAAGATTAACTTACAAATGTAAATATTGACTTTCAGTATAGCGGCTAGTAAATGCTGAGGTGGAGGAAGTTTCAGTGGAAGCTAGATTATAGTTCAGTTGTGCTTAGGAGCTCAAGTGCTCACATGTAGCGTGGGCAGCTGGAAGCAGTGTGCACTCTACAGTGCCTGTGATGACCATGCAAAAGGGCTGAAGGTGAGAGTTCAGGCTGGCAGACCTGTTCTCAGCACAGATTTGTATATGGTGTCTGCCCCTTGTTGGTAATTTCAGTATGAAATACTAATAACATGGGTTCCTCTTGTTTTGTACCTTTTCTGTAAATCAGAATGCTAAATTTTATCAACTGAGTTTTTTACCAATATGAAAAGTTTGTCTTGGTCTTTCTTCTAAAATTAAAACCATTGAAAGTAGTAGCTTTTGAAAACAATCTTACAAATAGAACGATAACTGTTGAAGTGTTAAGCTGTGTATTAACCTGTTTAGTTTTCTTCAGATTAAATTTTTTTAGAATTGATAATTTTTTATATAAGAATATTCAATTTTTAATATATTTTTAAACTGAAATTAATTGGAGTTGACCATTTGTGTTACCAGGCTAATCCAGATCCTAATACCTGTCTTGGAGTGTTTGGTCTCAGTTTGTACACAACTGAGAGAGATTTACGTGAAGTCTTCTCCCGTTACGGACCTTTGACTGGTGTCAATGTGGTTTATGATCAACGGACTGGACGATCAAGAGGATTTGCTTTCGTTTATTTTGAGAGAATTGATGATTCTAAAGAGGTAAATGCATGCTTTGCTACTTTTTTCAGGTGTGCTCTTTATGCATTATCTGAAGATAGTGTCTGTAAAAAGCAAGTTTTTGAGTGTGTATTCACTAGCAGATTCTCACACTGACATTAATTTATAATGCTTTGTTCAAGCAGTGTGGTATTTGTAAACAAATGAAGCATTTGAGTTCAGTGTTCAGATGCATGGGCAGACTTTGAGCATAAGCTGTCTGTATTAAATCACCAGTGAGCACTGGACTTTGATTTTAGTTTGTTACTTCAAAATGCAAATAAATCTTTAAAGCTTCTATGCCTAAAGTATTTTGGAAACATTTTGGAAGTTAAAGTTTTAAGTTGTTTTCTGAATGAAAATTCTGGAGATTCCCTTTACCTTTTCTCCTTTTAGGCATGCCATTGTACACTTGAAAAACATCGGGGTTTGTCAATTGCTTTCCTGGTTGTTTAAGAGATGGCTGTTAAAAGCTAGACTTAGTTGTTCATATAATTGATCTGTAAGGAAAGAATCAAAGAATATGAACAGCAGCCAGCCTGTGTTATGATTCACCACAATATACAATAAGCAGTAGTTTTTTTTACCCCTGTAATGGTACCATGAACTTTACCACATTTACTGAAATATCTAGATAAAGTTGCTATTAAAAGTAAAGACACCCTCTAAAAAAAGTCTTTAAGCCTGCATTGTGTGATTATCTCTTTCTTTGGGACAGGCTGAGTCACAGACTTCATCTTGTTTATGGATTAATAGATTTGGGCAGATGTGCTGTTTGATTCTGTGTGCATTTGATAAGTTTATTTATAAGGAGATGTGAAATACAACTCCTCTCTTTATAGATCATTTATCATTGGAGGCAGGGACAATGACAGCTCTGGAACCTATCAGGAGCTGAAAAATAAGAACTCTGATGCTACTAGATAATATTTTAATGAAAAAAACTTGTTTTGTGGATTACTTTATTGAACTATACTTAGTTCTTGTCTTTGACTTCTGGTATGATCTAACTGAGAATCAGTTTATGGGAAGAGTAGTCTTGTAGATGTATGTATGTGTGGTTGTTGCAGGTTATGGAGGTAAGTAAAAGGACACAAAACTTCCTTTAGTATCCCTTCTATATTTTCCTGCACTGTCAGTTGGGCAGGTTTATGGGGTGGATAGGTGTATATCCATCTGTCTTCAATGGCCTGCTCTCTTCCAACTTCTAGCCTTGTATTTCTTTGCACACTGAATTTGTTGGGATTTTGAAGAAGTGGCTGTTTTGTAAAACATTTCACATCTGAAATACTTGCACAGTATTCCTTGGCACATTCATATACCAGTCTTGTCTGTTTTACAGCTTCATATGTCTTTAGAAGTAAGTTTTTTCCCTGGTTGCCACGGGCAATGGTCATGCGTGATACCATGCATTTCTTAAAATGTTCCGTGTAAATAGCATGAAGTAATTTGTTTAGTATAAAGCTGTTTTGGCAGATGCTATGAAACTGGAATGCAAATGAAAACAAAAAGGGATGTTACTTACATTCAGAAATACAGAAGTAAAGATTAGGGCCTTAAGCAGGAACTGAAATAATTCGGAATGTAATTAAACCAATTTTTCTTTTCTCCAATGGTTTGGTGCCTGAAGAGGGGGAAAGGATACAAACCCTCCCAACACCTGGAATTTAAACAGCTGAAATACTTTGGCGAGAAGGACAGAAGAAAAACTTGTTTATTTGACTTACTTAATGGGCCTTGAGGACAGATTTGAAGATGGGAATAAGTGGCAGCTGGTGTAGAAAAAGGAGAGATAAGTAGACATAGGTACATACATATATATATAGATGGATAGATATATAGCTGTAGGTGTGAAATTTTGTGACAGGCTGTGTAGGAGAACACTGAAGGAGATGCAGCAATTCTGTGTTTGGAAGATAGTCTGGAAAGCTGAGTATGCATAAAAGCAATCATACTTAAATTACTTCTGTTCTGAGTAAGTAAGTCTCCTATTAAAAATAATAATAATTTTAAGAACGCCAACCAACCAACAACAATAACCAGAATCCTAAACCTTCAACATCCTGAACACCTAAATAAAGATATGAGATGTTAAACTAAATTCCAGCCCTTTTAAAGATAGATGGATTAAATGAGAGTAGAACTCTACAGAAAATGAGGATTTTCCATAAGGTTCACTATTGCCCTTCAGGAAGGCTAGCACAGGGAAGCTTCTCAGCAGACATGCTCTGAAATACAGGTAATACTAAAATTTTACATCAAATTAATAGTGAGTAGCTACATTTAAACTTTCATAACTTAAAGATTGATCAGTGTCAGTTGGGCATGGATTCTCTTGCCGCTGAAATCCCTCAGAATCTTTGTCATCCCTGTTACCACTTTTACAAACTGGATCAGTTATTGAACTAGTTAAAATGTTGCTGTGGGTCATGATTCTGAAACCAAGTTTTACAGTGTCCATGTGGTGGTAAAGACATTTTGAGTTGCCAACTAGCTCTATGTATTGGAACTCCAAAGACAATGTAAAATAGCATTTCTTAGTGATACTTCTCGGTGTCCTAAAACATGGAAGAGGCAGATTTAAAGTTTATTTTTACTTAAACTGTTTTAAAATTTCAGAATTTCAGATTATGACACCATAGCAGCCTTGTTGTTAGCTGTTCATGAGCATCTTGGTTATAAAGAGGAACACATGCTTAGCTTATGATAACTACGAAGTTTTGATAACACAGAGGAGCTGCCAAAGCATCACAGTAGCTTTAGACATTCCACTATAACAGAGCTGAGAAAGTTTTCAAAGCATGTGTCCAGTCCAGGAGATTACTTGTAGAATATGTTCTATTCTGTTTGAAACTCTGCTGAGGTTAGGATGAAGTTTCATGATCAGACAAAAGGTTCCTTTTCCATCAGATGTCTTTTATTGCAATGGTGTAGTGTTTGCAAAATAACACTCAATTGGATTTTTAGGTTTTGACCCATATTGAAGATGTTTGTGGACACTGTCTTTAGTTCAGAGTGTGCTAGCAGACAGTAAATGTCAAGGACTGATGGATGTCTGCGAGACAACTGATGAATGTCTAATGGTTGTCTAGAAACCTGAAGATTTGCTGTGCCGGTGTTCTTGTCTATCAGCTTGTTCAAAGCCTGTTTGAAAAAGCTGTTGTTATGTACCTGTTTTTAGAATGGGTATAGTGGGTTTCATTTTCTGTAAAGTTGTTTTATTTCAAAAAGTTATTGGTGTTTTAAAAAATATTTGGTATTGTTTTTTTGCCTTGGGTGATGCAGTGTCTTGTCTTGGTCACCCTTTTCCAAGTACTCGGAAGTAAATGTGCAACATGCAAAGGGCAATATCTGTAAAGATCTGTTCCAGATTTGTTTCTTACATTCTTACATAGTTCACAGTATTGGCAACACTGGCATTCAGCCAGATTTGTAATGTTGCTTTGTAATGTTTTCACTAAATTATAGAGGATATTCATCTGCCCATCACATAAGGATTTTCTTCCTGTGTTTAAGAGGATGAGAAAAAAATTAAGTTGATGGGGGAGGAGTTGATTGTGTCAGGGTCTTACTTAACAGTAAGTTGAGAAAATCATGAGTGAAAAGTGCTGGCTGTTCTAGGGACGTGGCTCTTACTACAGTTACCAGGGATTTCACATGCTGCTAAAACAGCTTTTCAGTAGCTCAGACTGTGAAGTGTTAGTTGTTTTAACTGAGGCTACTGTGAATGTCCTGTCTGTAGGAGGAACTCATCTTAAGAAGCATCAGCTACAGCAGCTGTTGGCAATATGGAATTTTCTAATGCCAGTTAGATGTTCTTCTTCAAAAAGTTTTGACCATCTTTCCAGAACCATTTTTTGAAATACTATTCATTTACAATCAGCACAAATCAGTACCATCATTCAGTTGCCAAAGACCAGAATAATAATGGAATTTATCAGTTCAATTTGAAAAACATATAATCTGTGGTGCAAGCAGACTAGCTTAGAACCAATATTATTGAACAAAACTGCCATGGCTTGTTGAATAAATGGTTTAAATATTGTTCATGCTATCAAAAGCAACGCTTGATATACCAGAAAAGAGCACTAGAAGGTCTCAAATGTTTGGCATTACAAGCTACAGATATTGGAGACTCTGCAATACCATGAAATTGCTAATACTTGCAGGAAGATCCAGTTCTTCATTCTGGTTCTCTGAAATCCTGTATTTCTTGACTCTGAAGCTCTAAAGTATGCTTTAAATATAATACATTGAATCTATCAGTGCTGAAGCTCGTAATTGTTTATGTTTAAAAGTTATAATTGAAATCTCAGACTAGAGAATGGAAATTGAACGTTGTTCAGAAGTGAAAAGGACACTTGAATTGAACTTGGCAGACTGTAGCAGGTGTAAAAAAATGAGTTTCTTAATTTCTTTCTTAATTCCATCAGATCTTTTTTTTTTTTTTTGCTTCAGAATTTTCTTTCCGTTGTTTTCAGTAAATCCAGAACCGAATGAGTAATCAGTTACTGGAGGGGGGAATCTAATGCATTGTGTCTTTCATCTTGCCATACCTATGATGAAGTGGAGATGATGTTTTTATGAGTGTCATTAAATGCAGTAGAGAAGAACTTCCAGTAAAAACAAAGAAACCCCCAGAACTACAGTGAGGGAAAAAAAAAAAAAAGCCAATACCTTGTGTAGTTATTTTTAAATTGTGAGAACACACTTTCAAATTAAGTCACAATATAAACTGCTCATGTTTGGCTGTTTAAGTGTCTTCAGTGTGTATATTGCTAACTTTGTAGTGATGTCAAGTTAATTGAAGTTATCCAGACTGAAAGTCTTTAATTATTTTAGTGGGTTCTTGATTGTTTAACTAATACCAGCCGCCCATGTAAGTTTGATGTAAGTTTGTGCATTTAATTAAAAGTTGTGTTTTTAAACTTGTTTTACTCTACCTAACTGGTCATACATGTAGAAAACATTACATACTGCATTAAATATCAATTGACATTGAAATCTTTCTTCAATGTAAGTGTTTTTGAGCCACTGGAGATGATATTTTAGTTCAGGAACTGCTCATTTTGTCAAAACAACACCTTATAGATAATCAGTTTTCTTATTATGGATAGTCTGCTGAAGGTTTAAAACCCTAGAACTTTGAAAATGTGATCCAAGATTGAATCTATGCAATTCCCAGTCCTAGTTCTGTTTTCTGACTGTAAACATACAGGTGTACATTCTAGCCTATAAAAATCAAGTTTTCTGTAGAATTTGCTACCAGAATTAATATTGTATGTTTATAGGAATGCTGTTTTCTTGCTTGCTGTCTTCTTGCAAAAGCCATGCAAGTCTTTTAACGACATTCAGATACTTGGAAAATAATCCAAGTTGTAATAAAAATAGATTGTTGACAGCTGAAGACTCCTAAGAGGGCATTTTTTGTCTTAAACCCCAATATTATTTGATACTCTTTCAGAAGTTGCATTTCATCATCTTAAACAGTATTTGAGAATGTCTTCAGCATTGTTATAGAGAATATGCAATTTTTTCTCTTTGACACTCAAATATTCTTAACACAGCAGTCATGCACACCCAAAACCAGCAAGAAGAGGAAACAAATTTTTTTTGAATATGACATACAATAAAACTGTAAAATCAAAAAAAATACCTGAGGTGTGCACATTAGGAGTGGTACAGAGAATTTGGGAACCTTTACAAGGAATTTCCAGTTGCTAATTACTGAATGTGAGTGATCCATACTACTAATTGTAGATTTTGGCTTTCCTGCGTTTGGGGATGCAGTCAGAACTATAAGACACTTAGTTGTTTTTGTCTGTCTATTAAGGATTTTCTTCATTTAAATTTTTTTTAGTTGGCAGTTGTTGCTGACAGGTGTTAAAAGAAAAGAAAATTTATGTTTTAATATGTGGTAGGACATTAGACATTATGACCAGGGTGTCAGGAGTTCGGTGCAGTCTGGTAACCATGAGCTAATCTTTATCCACTGAAATGTAACACATTTCCTGGTATTTCTTGAACAAGCAGGCAACTCTCAAAATTAAGTTTTCATTTCTCTTGCTGGTTGTTTGCTCTTCTCTGTACTGCTCCCTCTGTCAAAGAACTCTTCCTCTGGAAGAAGTGTTTGTTGGCTTAACTAAATAAGACAAACCTGCCAGATATTCTGGATTTGAGGTGGCTTCTTGTCAGCTATGGTTACTATTCTGCAAGTTGTTGACTGGACTTAAAAATGCCATGCAGCAGAAAATTTCTTTCAATTTAACTTGCTGCATTTCCAGACAAATGCATTTCATCATGAAGGTAATATTTCAGCCAAATATTTGCAGCCTTCATTGTTAGGTTTGTGCACACATACTTTCCTAGGATGCATGCACTGATTTATTTTAATTTACATCATTCTTGGGGGAAAAAAATGGTGTTAAGACTAAAGCTGAGAAGCGTGTTTTAGTCACAAAATATACCTGAGTGTGTGTTGAAAGATTTGGAATGCTCTCTGCTGTGCCCTGCAGTTGTAAATGTGGTTAGTTTTGTACAGGAACACAAATCACTAGGTGGCGATATAGTATGGACACAAACAGCATTATTAAAATACAAACTCACTCTCAATAAATACATTACTGATCATCAGTCACTTCCAGTTTGGGCACAACATTTAAATCATATGGATATCAGGTTTCTATATCTCCCTTACAATTTGTACGTAAGTTCAGTAAGGCTCTTGGTTAGAGTTGAGCTTTTTGAATAAATGTTTCATTATTAAAAAGAAGAAAAAAAAATTCTCTGCTTAGAGCCATCTTAATGTTTTGAGGTTGAGTGTTGTTTTTTGCAGATAAAAAATAGCAAAGTGGTTATGTTCTTTAACTCAAGATTGTAACAGTGTCTCTTCTCCACACATAAAAAATTAAAATAATATGTATTGGACTAAGTTCTGTGCTTAGTGTTGAGAAGTAAGTGGTGTGTATTGATATTTAAGAGATCCTCTAGCAGATAACAAAAGCTATTAAAATTCAAAACGCAAATTTTTGAAAATCCTTTCAAGTCCGTCATTTGCTGTTAAAATTAACTGTTGTGGATCTGTTGGGGTTTGAGTTTTTAGGTTACTTTTGCATGAATATAAGTCTTAAAAGTACGCTGTGCTCCTTTGAAAAACTTACTTTGATGGTTTGAGTTTGTGAAAGGCCATTGTATTGATTCTCAGAGTGCAGAAGCTGGGGCTGGAACACCCAGCGAGTGCGTGCAGGGGCTGCGGGCAGTTCTGAAGGCACGGGCTCTGAGCGCAGACCCTTGTGTGTATCACTTAAGCGAGCTGCTATTGTCAGAGGGAGTGGGGAGGAAGGTTGTAATTAGGTATCCATGTAGGCTGAACCCGCCATTTTACTAAGCTCTGCTGAAGTAGGTCCTTGTAAGGGAGATGGCAGGAGGCTGGGAGAGCATGAAATGGCAGCCGACGAGCAGTAATCCGGCCATATGCACCCTACAGGAAGTCACTGTTTTGCACAGCTTTTGAATCCGCCCGTCCCCTCTGGGTCAGAGACGGCAGGAGGAAAAGATGCAGTTTTCAGAAAAAAGCTGTTTTGACTTTCAGTTTACCTTTCAGATGGGTGGAAGATAAAGTCTAGGGAGAGTGTCTGTGTTAGTGGTTAGCCTGTGCTGCCTTAAGAAGGGATTGAGAGTCGCATTAGTTCGGCCCCCCAGTGCAGTCCTCTAACACCACCGGCAGACAGGCATGGAGACAAGAGATGAGCCAGTCGCCACAGTGGGGCACTAGTAACCAGTCTAAACAAAACAAGTTCCAGGCTTGTTTTTCTGGTGGAAAATAAGGTGTTTGTGCATAGCCTTCCATAGTTACCAGTAGGTTGCAGATTTCACATCCATATTCCTTGTCTCTCCTGCAGGCAATGGAACATGCAAATGGAATGGAGCTGGACGGCAGGAGGATTCGAGTGGATTATTCAATCACCAAGAGAGCACATACACCCACCCCAGGCATCTACATGGGCAGGCCAACACAGTAAGTTCAGTGGATTTAAACTGAATGCTAGATTTTGGTTGAAGAAATTATTAATATAAAGAAGGTGGTACTGTCGTTCACATACACTCTTAAATCCTACTGTAGTTTATTATATCTTTAGTTATAAAAACATTGAAGGACCTGTTAATAAAAAACAATATCCAGCATGATCAATTAGTGTATCCTTAGCCTGCTGAAATACTAAGATGCCCATTTGCCCTTGATTTTGATGGGAATTAGAGTCAAATCCCTAGTTTTTCTGGGAGTTTTTGAAGTGTTTTTATTTAAATATTTTGTTAGTATATTTTTGTGATATAGTCTTAAATGTCTGATTTACTACAAGACCATTTTAAAAAATATTTTAAATAGTTTGTTTATTTATCTAGTAATTCAACTCAAGATGAAGAGTAGATATATAAAGGGGGTTTTGTTTTTGTTTTTTCTTTTCCCCTAATAGCAGTGGAGGAGGTGGTGGCGGTGGAGCGGGTCGTCGCCGGGACTCATATTATGATAGGGGGTATGACAGAGGATATGACAGATATGAAGAATATGACTACAGATACAGGTACTTCATCTTTATTTTATTTTATTTCTTTAACAGTGGATTTGTTGATTTGTTGGAAAGTTAGATGACAAAACACATTATTCGGTTTGTAGCAATATTCTGCATACATGCCTGTTATGTGTTAGAGCCTCACTCCCTTAGGTTTTGTGGGATTAAAGTAGTCAGACTCTTCAGTGTTTATGTAATTTGGTTTTTCTGTTGGGCAAGGGGTTAATTTTGCTTACATGAACGAGGTGTGGAGCATGTACCCGAGGAATCAAATGGACAGATAAAAAGGGAACTCATTTTTCTATGCTGTATATAGAACCAGGGACAGCTGATACACACTGCTGTTTAAAAAGGGATTATTTGTAAATGGGATTTTTAATGCTTGACATTTTATAACCATCTTGCTGTTTTGAAAGTTATCTGGTTTCAGAGAATGTTGTTCAACAAGAATTGTAGGCATCTGGAAAAGCACTTCATGTGTTTGTAAGGCTAGTGAGAGTTTATTAAATTCTTTGTCTGGGAATATCTTAGAGTTTAAACACATCAAATAGAGAAATATAAAAGCATTTGTTAAATAACTGTAAGCCACAGCCAAATAAAGCAGAAATCATTCATGCAGGCCAAGTCTTTCAGTGCTAAGGAAGTGGTTCTGTTCTGTAGAAGTGATGTGAATAAGGCTTCTTTCATAATGGATGTTGTTTGGTTTCTTTTTTAATTTCCTTTAAAGGAGACGATCACCATCGCCTTATTATAGTCGATACCGATCGCGATCGAGATCCCGTTCCTATAGTCCAAGTAAGTAAATACAAGTGAATAAACAGAATCTGGCTGACATAAACACTGTTATATGAATTGATCAATGGGAATTCTGAACGTGAAAGCAAAAAAAGCTGGGCACAGTTAAGTTGAGATAATGGGTGCAGTTAGTTTATGATTGTGTAGTTAGTAATTGTGTCATCTTTTGTTTTTTTCCAGGGCGCTACTGAAGATCGGAGAAGTTACAGTTGAGGACTTGATTTTTAAATACGAAGTTCAGATCTTTAGCATCCCTACTGCTTTCCCTTCCATCTTCCCTTTCTTGTCCTCCTTCCGGCTCTTTCACAAGTCTTTGGTTCATTTAGAATATACATATTTTCAGTTGAAGTATTCCTATTTTCCATCCCTTCTTATTGTAATACTCTTAAATATTGTAATTGTTGTAGTTTTGTGTAGTAAAACATCTTGAGCAAAAAAATAGAGAACCCCAAAGTGCTGATGCATTTTGGAAGTCATTCCTATTTTGTTTCTAAAACAGTTGGACTCCTGACTAATCAGAAGAGAGCATTGATATTTTTAAAGCTTGCATGTCATATGTAGTATACACACTCGGATACTTTAACATAAACCTGCATTTCCAAGTAACTTGTTAATCTTTCTGTTAAAATGTTTACCTATTACTTTGATAAACAAGTAATGACTTTGAGCCTTTTCTGTAATGATAAATTTGCTTAGATAGTCATGAACCAGAGAATTTTTTTAATTTTTTTTTTTGTCAAGTAGTTGCTTTGAAAGTAGACTATTTGAGCTAGATCAGAGTTTGGTATTTGACTGACTGGGAGAATAGATCCTTGTACACTCAAAATTAAGGCTGTGTGTTTTATAGAAAAAGTTTCTGGATTGCTACACAGTGGATAACAGTTGAAATTATAATTGTTAAATCCCTGGGGTCTTTGTGGTACTTGGTTGAATATTTCCCCTTAATTGGTGCAGGAGAAAAAAATATTTATTGAACATAGCAATTAGTTATATAATTTGCTGTTCATGAAAGAAAAAATGGCCAACTTTTTGGTATTGAAATAATGATGGAGCAAGTTTTGTTTCCAGTCCTTTTTGAACTTTTGCAAGTATGGATGGAAAAACCTACAGATACATGTAAACATTTTTTTCCCCCTCAATAAAAGTTAATCCACTGATTATGTGGTTTCTTGTCTTTCATTCTGCATTTTGTGTCACTTTGGAATATAGGTTAAACAATACTTGATACTGGGGTGTGGATGATAAAGTCAGCTTTTACCTGTTTTTCTAGGAGCCTTGTCTTCCCTGAGAGTCAGTGTGTGGCTATATGGGGTGGCTAAGCAGGGTGGGTAGTCCAGCTTTCTCTTGTGCCATCCTTATCACTTGCTGGAGTTGAGGTGAGATGGGTGAATAAGAGAAACATTGTTGACTTTGTTTAGCTTTCTGGCAAGTGGCTGGTTGAATGTTGATGTTGCCACAGCAAAAGAAATACTACCACAAAGCCCTTGCAGCAAATTTTCATCCTGATTGTCAGGGAAGGCCACCGAAAGAGTCTGTCATGACTTTAAGAGAGTAAGTGTATGAAATGTAATTGCATTAGCTATTTCTGAGTGTTGGTGTCAGGAACTATTAACAAGTAGTTAAAAGAAACACCAGCACATATCTTAAAACCTTGATAGAATATGCCAGGAGAAACTGGTGACAAAACAGGTTCTAACTGGTTATTGCTCAATACCTTTAAATCCATGATGTCTTACCCATAAATAGCAGTTGAAAATTCTTAGTAAATTGAAAGCAAAGTAGCGGAAACACTGAAGTTAAATCTTCCAACTCTGATGGATTTAGCGGTGTTTATTGGTGATCCAGACAAATTAGGATGTGTTAAGAAAATTGTTCTCTCTAAACCGAAGTCCCAATATCTCAAGGTAAAGAACTGTTGGTATATTTGATCAAAGCATGGTGAGCCAGTGTGACACCCAGGCGCAAAAAGGGCTGCAAGGAGGATCCAGGGAATTACAGGCCCACTGGCCTGACGTTGGGGCCCAGGGTGCTTATGGAGCATCTGTCTTAAGTGCCATCACACATACAGGACAACCAAGGGATCAGGCCCTACCAGCAAGGGTTTAGGAAAGGCAGGTCCTGCCTGACTAACCTTATCTCCTCCTGTGACCCGCTGACCCACTTAGTGGGAGAGGGAAAGGCTGTGGATCTTGTCTACCTGGACTGCAGCAAGGCCTTCGATAGACACTGTCTCCCATGGCATTCGCCTGGAAAAGCTGGCACTCCTATGGTTTGGACTGGTGCACTCTACACTGAATAAAAACCAGTCTGGGTATCTGGCCCTGGAGGGTGGAGGGGAATGATGCCACAGCCAGCCCTTGGCTGGTCACAAGAGGGCTCAGCCCTGGGGCCAGTCCTTTCCATATCTTTATCGGTGATCTGGATGAGAGGATTGAGTGCACCCTCAGCAAGCTTGCAGATGATGGCAGGATGGGTGGGAGTGTTGACCTACAGGAGGGTAGGAAGGTTCTGCAGGGGGATCTGGACAGGCTGGATCAATGGGATGAGGTTCAGTCAAGTCAAGTGTCAAGTCCTGCACTTAGGTCACAGCAGCTCCAGACAGTGCTGCAGGCTGGGGCAGAGTGGCTGGAAAGCTGCCTGGCGGAAAAGGATCTGGGGATGCTCATCCACAAGTTGGCTGAATATGAGCCAGGAGTAAGCCCAGGTGGCCAAGAAGGCCAGTGGCAGCCTGGCTTGGATCAAGGATAGTGTGGCCAGCAAGATCAGTGATTGTTCCAGTGTACTCAGCACTGGTGAGGCCAGACCTCGCATCTTGTGTCCAGTTTTGGACTCCTGAGTTAAAGAAAGATATTGAGGTGCTGGAGAACGTCCAGAGAAGGGCAGTGGAGCTGGGGAAGGGTCTGGAGCACAAGTCCTGTGGGGAATGTCTGAGGGAGCTGAGGGGGTTTAGCCTGGAGAAAAGGAGGCTCAGGGATGACTGAATCACTCTACAAGTGCCTGAATGCGGCTGTAGAGAGGTGGGGGTTAGTCTCCTCTTCCAGACAGTAAGAGATAGAACAAAGAGGACCAGGGCCTCAAGCTGTGCCTTGGGAGGTTCAGGTCAGACATTAGGAGGGATCTCTGGACAGAAAGGGTTAAACGTTGGAGTGGATTCCCTGCCCAGGAGGTGGTGGAGTCGGTATCCCTGAAGGTGTTGTGTTCCTAAGTGGCACTTATTGCCAAGGTGGTGATTGGTCAAAGGTTGGACTTGATCTCAGAGGTCTTTTCCAGCCTGGATTACGGAAAGTGGCGTGCAGAAACAGTGAGGCAGTCAAATGCAAAAGCATGGGGAGTAGCTGCAGTGCAGGTTGAGGGAGGGAGGCATTCAGCCTCAGGGAGTTAGGATAACAGGAAGTGAGAGAAAGATGGCTGCTTACTGCAGTTTATGGCATTTTTGGCCTGTAATTGTCAAGGCTTGAGAAGTTGTATTTGCCAGCTAGGGAGCAGTTCAGCAAATACGTTGTTGCCTGGAAGCTGAAGGAGTGTTGCGATGCTTAGCTTGGAGATTGTTGCTTCCAACAGATAGATCTGTCAACCTAAACATCCTACTTAGCACAAGTCCATATAAAGTTATCAGTGGTAGCAGCATTGTATTACATGGTTCATTCTGTGCTTCATGTTCAGTGATGTAAGGCAGTCCACTCGAAGAACAGGTGAAAGTGGTAATTCTTACTGTCCTGGACATACTTGTAGATGTCTGAAATGGATGAATAATTGCTGGACTTAATTGGCCACCTCTAAAACTGGCAGTCCTGAAAAGGAAAGGGTAATTTGCAGCTGCTTCCTCATTTGTGGGTGGGGTTTCGTTGGTTGGTTGGGGTTTTTTAACTGAGATCACTTGGGCAGTGGTCTCTGACTTAGCAGGGGTTTTTTTAACTTTTGTGGCTTGCATTCTCCCCAGGAATGGGAGTCTCTGCTTTGTTGTGAATGGATTTAGGAGCACTGTTTCTTTAAGCTCCAGGTTCTGTATATGAAATTAATTAGCCAAAGCAATTTTTACACTGTTTCTGCAAACACAGCTACTGAAACACACATACTTTTCTCTAGACATTTTTGTACTTTGAGTCCTAGGTGAATTATTAGTGTAGTCAGAACTCTGAACAAATACTACACTTTTGCAACAGAGTGACAAATCGACCTAAGTAAAAAAAAAAAACTTGATGTTACTCTGTGCTGGTACACAAGAAGCTGAAGTTCAGAATGAGCTGCAGGGAGTATTTAAATACTGACTTTAGACAAACCTGACGTTTATCTAGGTTTATGTATAGCCTCAATTCTAGGCGTAGGCTAGAGAATGCAAGATAACACTTGCTCTTAAATATGCCATGTTCCCAAATGCTTCCAAGAAGTGGCCACAAGAAGTTCACAACAGCTGCTACCCAGGCTAGTCCGAGACTGTGTGTGTAATGGAAAACTTGCACCCGATGACAAGAGTTAAGAGACATACTGCTTTACATGTGGAGACAGAATACCTTCCAAGAGGGGGTGTGTGTATAAAGACAATGTACATGAGACGAAGTTTATTAAGACTGTTGTTTAGTCATTTGTCCTATGTAACTATACTTTAAATCTGTAATGATATGAAGACTTGGTATTGCAGTACTCAGCAAAGCATTTGACTGTGGTGCTGCATGATGTGGAAATGGTGAGCCCCAGGCAGCTGGAGCATGCTTTTTGGGAAAGCACCTTCTGCTGCATGGCTTCACAAAGTAACAACAGGCCAGGCAGACTTAACTCCACTGCCACCCTTTACTATCAGTCCACTTAGCTGCTGCAGTCCTCTAGAACTAATGTGAATAACCAGGGAAGAAAAACTATCTGGGATAAACATTTTATATTGCTTTCTACAAAAGCAATTTGGTTTTTTGGCAAGGCAAATGATGTGAATGAATTTCCCTCATTCTCACAGTCACTGCCCTTGCCTTTTAAACAGCAGCATAAAGGAGAACACAAAATGCACTTAAACCACCTCACCTGCAGTGCCTGTAGACTTGCAATTTCTTGCTTGCTGACATTATACCTCTGCATAAAATCTTTCAAGTAGCACTGCATCTGTACATGGACAGGTAAGGACTGTTAGGTTCAGCAGAGGAATGTTTTTCTATATTTCATACACTTGTATTTGTAAATACAACCCTTTGATCAAGTAAAGGTAGAAAACAGTTTGCCTTAAGTAGGTCAGTATGTCCAGAGAGCACAAAAAATTACCATCATTACACTTTCTCAGTTTGAGCTATCTTGTTATTAAACTGGAACAAATAAACCCTAATACTTTTCCTTCTATTGCTTTAGATACAGAAGTTGAAACGTTCAATAAAACTGGCAGATAAACTAGTGGCCTTGGAAAGGCTACCCAGTTCAGCAGGTCTGTTGCTGAATTTCCTGAGGAAGTGAGAGACCACCTTATACAGAATGATTTCTTTGTGGTAGCAACTGAGGCTACCTTTTTGATACCTAATGGTAGATCTCTTCCACATTCAAATAGCAACTAAATTGTTTTGGCAAAACATGAAAGAAGATCTTTTCAGCAAAGGTCTGCAAACCTTTCTTTAAGTCAGTTCTTAACCAGCAACTATGGTGCAAATAACTGTCCCACTGCACAAAAGGCTAGTGGTGCTTCCTATGTAAGATTATTTTTTTAAGGTTAAAATGTAGTTCTTTCTCTCTACTCCCCTTTTTCTCTTTTTTTCCTTTGTTTTTGGTGAAGCCTTCCAACTGTGAAGGTATCTGATACATGAGGGATCCCTCTGATACATGAGGGATCAGGAATGGAGAATTGTGGTTACCAAGAGCCAGGATTGGTGTAACTGTTCCACCAGTCTGATCTGTGATTCCACCCTCGTTCTTCTCCCAGTACTGCATTAGGAAAAGGATGCACTCTCTGCACAGCATCTCAAGTTCAGTAATTTAGAATCTGCCAAAACTTCCAGGCTCAATTTTCTTATGCTGAGCCAGTCCCACAATACATTGGTTGTAGCAGCAGTGGTAAGCAGCACAGGCACAAGGTCATCTTCCACCATGCTTCTTTGTCTTTCAAGATTTAACCCAAAGGAAAGTGCAGACAGTCAACTCTTCAAGCAGCTTTCAGGTGTATCACTGGGGCTTATATAGACTTTTATATTTGCTTTAAATAAATAAATAAAATCTATAAACTAACTGGGGTAGAGCAGTGGATCAGTTCTGTGCGGAGTTCAGTCTTGCAGCTCTCTAGACAGAGGAACCATGAGCTGCCCAGACCCCTTTTTCTCACTGTTCCATTTTTGCTCCTGTTCTCAGCATGATAAGTAGCCAGCGTTTTGCCAGTTTGGTTTGTGGATCCCAGGTTATGAGGGAGATGTGTATTTGCAGTACTACCGCAATAATTTTAAGATGGCCTTCTTTGCCTCATGGTAGAAATCCATGGTAAAACTCATAAAGATAACCTGATGGATGACTAAAGGTAGCTGATGTTTATATCCTGTATGATGTTGGGATTTAATGATTTGCAGTGACTCTGCTGTCTTTCACAGGTTCTGTGGAAGCAGAAGCCTAACTCCCACAGCAGTGCAGGAGAGAGGAACCATGGAGCATTGATTACTAAATCACTGTTGATGACACATGATTCCACTACACTAACAACACACACCATTACAAATATTGTCCAGTACTAATCTCACAATAAACACTCAAACTGCCTTCACCAGGGAACATTCAACTGGTTGATGACTCTCACGTGCACTGCTGGGATATTTTGGTGTGAGCTGAACTGTGGTAGGATGGCAACAGAATGGAGGATTTTGCCAGCCAGCAGCTGTCTCCTGCTTCTCACCTTTCACAGTCTAACATGCTTTTCTAGTGCTCCTATTTTTTGTCTCCTCCTTGATCTAGATGTCAGCTTTCCCCTTTCTCCGGACCATGGGATTCAGTGCAGGATTGGGCAGAGAGGAGTATCATCTAGGGAACAAAAAGGTGATCTCTTTCACACTGAAAAAAACCCAGATTTCAAATCTCATAGTTATTTTACAGCTGAATTCTGTCTGCTTGATGATCCCCTCTTCCAGGCAGAGCTGCTAATTTGGATTTCTGTGTTGTATCTTTAACAGTTTTGTGTGGTAAATGCTTAGGAACTGGTTTCTTTAAAAAAAAAAGAACAAAAAACAAAACAAAACAACCAAAACCCCACAAACACAAACAAAACAAACTCAAAAATCCTCCAAAGCAATTATCCTCACCCCCACAACAAAAAAACACCCCAAGCCCCAAAGATTTTAACAGTGCATCAAATACAACTTCAGTCTGATAATTTATAGTTCTAGGAGGCATGAATATTTTTCTTCCTTCAGAGCAATTAATTAACTTCAGAGGAAGGTTAATTACAAGTAGTCAAGCTTCTCATTAGCTAAGCACTGACTTCCCCAGCTGCTGCCCCTAGCCAGGTGTGGGGTTGCTGCTCAGCACCTCTTGCTCTCACTGCTCTCTTCTCCCCCCCACTGCAAGGTGTGAGGCACAGGAAAGTGTGCTGAATGCTCTGTTCTCCTTGGCAGAGGGGGGGAAAAGCAGAGATAACAGGTCCTAACCTGCCTTCCACATTCCAAAGCCTTTCTTCTTCATGTATCAATGAACAGGGAAGATGCCAGCTCATCCCACTGGACCATGTCCAAAGGGACATCTAGCAGAAATGCTGCCTCTTTAGAGCAGGTAAGGCAAGGTTATTTGCCAAGCTGAGGACCAGATTCTTGCTTGTGTCCAAGTGTCCTTTGTATGTTTACAACAAATATAAGTAATATTGAAAGTGGCTGATGCCAAATCATCTGCTTGAGCAGTGAGAGTAGCACAAATAATCACAGCTGTTGCTGGGCAGCCAAGGTGGCCCTGAGTATCCCTCCAATGCATCTGGGTCTGCCAAGGGTGCGTGTGGTACCATCACATCCACTACTGGCACTTGAGAGAAAAGGTAGCAAGAGCAAAAACTTCACTAAAAAACCCCAAAAATCTCTGGTGCTGGGCTCATGCACAGAGTAGAATGTAAGGAGTAGGGTTTTTTATACTTTTAAAATTAAACATTCTATCAAAGTCTAGATTTCCAGACTGTTTTATATACAGTGTGTTTAATTTCCATCTACTGGGGACTAGAAGGGAACCCGTGCAGCAACCTGCAAATTTCATAGAAAGGAGTTAAGAGCAATAATCTTCAATGTATAAAAAGACAAAACCTTATGGAAGTTAACAGCTGGACTAAATATTGATATAGCTGAAAACATTCCCTGGAAAGGAAAATTCATACTGGGATTAAGTCACCTGATGTGGTGGGAATTTAGGAGAACTGGATGGGTACATGGGTAACCTTGGAGAGAAGATTTGCTCTCAGTTCTCCACATATGAAGTTAATAAATGCTCTTCTTCCAAGGTTTCTTTATTTTGTCTGTTCCAGCTCTGGAAGCTGGTGTGCGATTAGCAAGGGGATCTGTGAAAGATGATTAAACAACGTTATATAACAGAAAAGTAAGTTTATAAAGTCTAAGCTAGTACTGAAGGATGCAGAACACGTAAGAGTGGCCTCATGCACAGGGGCAGCCCCAAGGACTGCGCTGTCTGGTCCCAAGCAGGTGCCACAGGAGATGAGTTTTCAGAGGATCCAGTTCTGGAACTAAAAAATACAAGAGGTTTCTTTCTTGTGTGGATTCAGGTGATGAAGGAACAGAGAGCTTTCTTCAGTTTGAGGAAGGGGTTGAGCCCCATGACTCAGTCCATGCTTGTCCCACCCCAGCTGTGATGTCCCCAGCCCAGTGCTGGTGGGGAGGTTGTGCCTGCAAGCTGCACATTGCAGAGCAGTTGGAAACACAGGTTCAAACACCAAGGCAGTTTAAAAATATTACAGAATCCACGTTTTAATATTCTCTTCCACAGTTTAGCACATCTTTGATTGTACCACAGAGTTAATTTAAGTCTTCAAAGGCAGAGAAACCTGAGATCTTAACCACAGAAATCTGAGTCACTCAGGACAGGGTTATCCCTGGTTTAATCCAAAAGCAGTTGTACAGCCCAGTCCAGAGGCTGAGCATTTGCAGTCTAAACCTCCCACCAGTAGCACCCAAGTGGATTTTGGCTCACTCTCCCCTACCAACAACCATCCAACTCCCCACTGTCAAACAGGAGTCCCTGGACTGCAGCTGTTCCCTTTCCTTTGAAATCTGGGAGACTGCTGTGGGCAAAACCTGGGAGCTCCTCTACCCAGCCCTAGGAAAGACAAAACATTCTCCTATTTCTCTGCTGCCAAAACTGGGGGTTGAGGATTTCTAAGCTTGAAGACCTCCTGCAGGTGAAGCACTGACTGATGCCAGCCAGGAGCACCTTGGGCATTCCCCATCCTTTGCTCTGCCAGTCTCAGCTGAAGAGGGAGAGAAATGTGCTGGCTCAGAGATTCAGCAGCTCCATCACCTGCACTGGGGCAGCTTCCAAATCCACCAACCACACTGTGCTGCAAGCCCAGCTGCTCCAGTGGCTGTCTGAGCAGGTAGGGTTGGAAGTATCTGGTCTGGTGTTTGGGCTGTGGGAAGCAGAAGTATTTAGAAGGCTTGAATTGTGATCAGCTTGTTGTTTGAATCCTTTGGAAAGAAGGTGCTACTTGTGCTCCAGATTTTAATTTCTTTTTAAATGGCCAGAGGAGTCCAGAAATGAATGGATTAAAAAGTTCATTTTTTCCTCATGAGAGTCCTTGGTGCCCATCTCTGACAGGGGAGTACAGAGAAAGAGAATCTATGTCTGCTTCTGCCCCCTTCCATCTGTGCTTAACCCCTGCCTTGCCAAAACTTCAAATGAAATCATTTTACTTGAGTTCCCAAACTGCAAAAAAAACCAACTTCTCTGGGGAATAGTGGATTTCCAGCTACTCACAGAGGAAATCTTCATTGCTTGTTGGAATTGCTCAACCGGGGATGTAAAAGCAGCATCTGCCTGCTTCTTTGTCTTTTTCTTTGTGACTGTTGCAATTCTTCTTTGACTAAGAATATCATTAATCAATTTAATTAACTAGTAGAAGCAGGTAGCTGGGAAATCGCTAGACCTGTGAAGGATATGCCTGGTTTTTAAATGAACTCCCCACAGTGGGCAGATCACTTGCTTTTTTATTCCTTTAGCATCTTCAAAATATTTTTTTCACAAGTGAACATTTTAGAATTCTCAGTTTTTTTCGATTCTTGTTGTGGCCACTAGTGTCTGACTTTCTGGGATATTGTCAGCTGTGTAGGAAAGGAGAAAGTGGGCAAGAGAGAATTAAGTAGATAATAGGGCTGGAGTATCCCCAGTGGGGGAAGTGTGAAGGAACCAGTCAAATGAAAACTTTGCTAAAATTTGCAGCAAAATGAGCAAACCAAAACTTACCTAAAAGCAAAACCTTTGTTTTCTAAGCATGGACCTATCCCTCTGCAAGGGATCCTGAGCCTGAACTCCATGGAGGAATGAGTAGAGGAGCTGATGGTTTTGCACTAACCTGCTTCAGAACATTGGGATTCCCGTGCAGAAATGTATCTTTTAGGAGATGGAGAGCTTTAGCATCAGCTTTGGAGCTTAGCAGGGGAAGAAAGCCACTGTTAGAGAAAGGTATTGTTTATTGAGATAGGCACCACAGAGATCTGAAGGAGGCAGATCTACAGACAATGACAAGGAGGAGACTCCTGCAGTAGGGCTGGAGATGAGAGTTAGGTTATTCAGAGAGATACATGGACTCTCATGTCCTGCCCTTGGTGATGTAAGTCACTCAAAAATTTTTCTTATTCCTCCACTTTGGCATGAGAAGAAAAACAGTGATTCCTTTCCCCTATTCCCCCATTGTGTGGTCAGAAATCCACTCACAATCCACAGCAATTGGGACTCCTCCTTCCTGGCAGGAGACAGCAAAAGTGAGTGGGGGAGCAACTCCTTGTGTCACCAGAGGCAAAACCTCAGCTTCTGCTTGTCTGAGTAGGACCAAAATCTGTTCCAGCCTGGATCCTGATCTTTTAAGACACATCTTCATCTTTTTTTCTTGACCAGAACTTCTGGTAATAGCTGCTTTTTAAAGGAAATTTTAACAGCAAGTCCCTTTGTCTTGGAATAGGTGCAGATTCTTAAATTCCTGTGGCAACTGTTAGTTTGCTGAAACAGAGGTGGTATAATGAGAAAGCAGGAGGAAGAGCAGGATGGGGAAGAGGAGGATGGGAGCAGGAATGTATCCACTCCACAACATTTTCCTGGAGAAAACTGCAGCTTCTTCTGATTGGCTAGAGCAATAGACTGGGAACAATGGCAAAACAGTGTGTAATGTTTATTTATGTTCTTATTTCTAAACAGAACTAGTGAGGTTTAGCCATCCTCAACAGACAGTTTTTATTTATATAAAGTGTAGTAACCTTCTGAATGACAGTGCTTGGTTCCAAGTCCAGACTGCCTGGACTCTTCACTCATAGAGACTCATCTGCTTTTCCCTCCTCTGCCCCAAAAAAAGCACTGAATACCATTTTTAAACAGCAAGCTTCCAAGTTGTCACAGGTGTTACCCTCTGAAGTAAGCAACCCAAATGACCAAATATCCCCTTTGAGAGAGTGTCACTCTGTCTCCCCATGCAGATGGTCTGTGCTGCCCTGAGGATGAGCTGGGCTGCATTAGCAGGGAATAAGCAGAGCAGGTCTGATGGCTCCCCACCTCTGCACTGTCTCCTGAGTTGAGACAGTTTTGCCTCTTGGCTTCTGCACCTGGTTCTGCCACTGGGTTTGTGAAGTTAAGCAAAATCTCCGACACTCCAAGCATTTAAGGTAACTTTTTTGGACAGCCATGTATTTTCACATTAACAAAACCATTCCCTATGTTAATTTTTTGGCAGAAGGCTGAAGAAGTAGAAAAGTGCCTCAGGAGTGCTCTAGCTGTTGAGTGCTGTGAAGATGCCCTTGCAACCCTCACAAGTTTGGAAACGCTGCTGGAAGGTGATTTGAGTACAGGATTCACCCTTTAGTCCATGCCCTCTTACAGGAACTGGTTCCAGAGGTGTACCTGGGATGTCTTATGAGCACCACGTTATTAAGGTGTTTGGTGGACAGGAAAGCCATGCTTATCACAGGGACACTATAAAAACCTCTCGAGCTTCTATAGGAGCTTGCTCTCTTTTGGGGACTGGTCTGGATGAATTTTCCTGCAACACCTGATTTCTTACCCCTTCCCCACTTGTCCTGTAAAGCACACAGAGCAGAGAGCATAGGGAAAGTGTCCCTGGAAGCGCAGCACAAAGCTCCTGCCCTGCTGGGCTTCCTGTTTTCCTGGGACACACCTACAGTCACAGCCCTCCAACACCTGGTGTGTGTCATGGTGATTTCTGTCTCACCCAGGAGGAGCATCTGGCTTCCACCCCCTGCTCTCCAGCTTGTCCAGCCTCAGGGTGCCAAGGGAGGAGCTGTGTCCCCCACCAGCACCAGCCTGGGAGCCAGCCCAGCGTGTCGTCCTGAGGCTGCAGGTGATAAATTATGGCTGTGTCTGGCGAGGTCCATGTCCCAGAGATGAAACCCATCCCTTCTACAACTTCTCGAGGAAAAAGTAAATTGCAGCTGCTGCTTCTGTTGCAGCACACTGCACAGGGCAGCTTAGCAAATCCAAGGAAGGGGGTTGAATCGTCTCTGGCTGAACCAAGAGCAGCTGTCGATGTATCCAGTTCTGGACTTCAGCACCCATTTACCCCACTGGGACTGGTGAAATGGATATGGGGAGGTAACAGGGTCCAAGAGCAGCATCCCTGCTCATCTCTTGCTGAGCCTGGCTAGCAGCAGAGAGGATTTCCACTTGAATACCTACCCAGATAGCTAAAATCATCCTCTGTGGCATGTGGAAATATAAACCTTCCTTTTCCCGCCTGCTAAAGCCACCTGCTCTTGTCCCCTCCTGCTTTCTACTTTTAGCTCATTAGTTCCACTGTGACTGCACTCTGCTGTCTCACTGCCTTTTACTGAAGGCACGTCACAGGCAACTGAATGTGTCTGAGCAGCTGCTTGACCCTCTTGCTGCTGAAAATCAGCACGGACCAGCGCCGAGTCCCTAATTAATAACAGCCCCAGGCAAGAAGCAGCCCCAAAAACTCTGGCAGCTCCAAACACTGCCAAGGTCTTTTTGTCTCTCTCTCCTTCCTAGAGGTTGGATTTGTTGATCCTTGTGGGTCCCTTTCAACTCAGGGTATTGTATGATTCTCTGATTCTATGATTTCTAACTTGTTCAGAGTAAGAAAGATGAGCCTCCATGGCTGTAGTGATAATTTTATGAGTTAGCTTCTTAAATATCAGCATGACAACGGCTCATTGAAACGTGCTACCAGCTTACTTTCTTGATGGTGATATCCATGCAAAAACTTCCCATAATCTTCTACTAATCAGAAGGAATGTGAGTAGAACTCTGAGGAGGTACCCAAGAATTTCCAAAATTTCACCAGGTGCATTGGATCAGGCTTAATCAGGAAAGGCTCTGCTTTGATTCTCTTCCTTTGCTGGGAAGGTGGTCTGCCCCTCTAACCAGACAAAGTGTTACCTCAACCAGCATCACCTTTTAATCCAAGTACAGTTCCTCCTTGGCAAAGATAGAAGGAGAGAACTGTCATGTGTAAGAGAGAGATAGGAAGGATTTGCCAGTTATTTGGGTATGTGGCAAAAGCTAAATGGCATTTGTGAGCTTCAGGAATAATTAATGCACCAGGAGTGAAGAGAGAAAGGAGGTATAAGGAAGGAATTTCCTATTGCTTTGCTAGACCACACTGGAATGTGGGCAAGGAGAGGGGAAAATAGGGTACAAGGCTGAGGACAGAAGTGCAAACTGGAAAAATCAGAAATTGCTCAGGAAGTTACAGAGGGAAGGGAAAGGAAGGGAAAGGAAGGGAAGGGAAGGGACGGGAAGGGAAGGGAAGGGCTGAAGAACTCTTCTCCCAGGCAGCTGGAAAAGGGGAAAGAGCCTCAATTTGCATGAGGGGAGGTTCANGGAAGGGAAGGGAAGGGAAGGGAAGGGAAGGGAAGGGAAGGGAAGGGACTACTGGAATCAAGAATTTGGAGAGAAACAATTTGTGGAAAGAGGACATTCTGGGACACACCATGGGACAAACACACTGTGGAGCAGGTGCTGTGGAAATTTTGTGATCTCTGCCTGTGGAGAAGAGTGGGACTGAGCAAGATGAAGATGAAAATGAAGAAGAAATTATGCTTGTCCAAGAAGTCACTTCTGGCAGTGGATGACACTACCTGGAGCTTTGTGTTTGATCCACTTTCTGCAACCAGTGCTAAGAGTTTCCCTCCTGCCAGTCTCGCTCTGTTATCTCATCTCTCTGCAACACTGTCACCTCCTCACTTCCAGCTGCACTGGAGGTTCTTGTTACAGAAAGTTGATTTGTGATGAATCCATTTGTATGGTATATTGCTGAGTACAAACTATTAACATTTGAATCAATAACCATGGAACTTGTAAAATTACATGAACAGCAGACAGATTTTCAGGAAGGAGAAGGTGATGTTTACAGTCCTAAAAGTCATTAACAAAGAAGCAAAACTTCAGTTCCAGAGTGAGCTACAGAAAGAGTTTTATTTTTCTTCTTGCAGCTAATACACTGTTTTTCTTCTGGAGTCAGACAACTCCTTAGTTACTGAGTGAACAATATGGATTTTTGACTACCGCTCTCCTCCTTTTTTTGCTTTCCTTTACGCTGGCAAGAATTTGCTCTTCCTGTCAGACACCGGTTACTGCAAACCCACAAAGATCTCATCTGCTTTTAACTTCCTCCTCTCAGCTCAGGGTCTGCACTGCTTCTTCTCCAGCATAGTGCCAATTTCTTGGCAGAAACTGCCTCTGCTGTAGCCAGTGTCTGCCTGAGCTTCAGAGCATGCTGACCCCAGCATTTCCACCAGCAGCAGCTTCCCGAGCCCACAGCTGCTCCACCCAAACATCTGCTGAGAGGTTTCCACCACCAAAGTCCTACTCATGGGAGACCAGTCATCAAAATGGAGTTGTAAGATATCTGAGCACTCTTTTTCAAGAACAATCCTGTGGAGGAACTGCTCAAGCATATTATATTGAACCAGTCTTTCACTGCCTCTCTGGGCTGCTTCTTCTCTGCCCCCTCCAAAACCCAGTTTGAACTCACAGAGTTTCCCTAAAGCAGCAGTAAAGCTCCAGCAAAGCCTGACACTCAGCAAATCTGTTCTCAGAGGCAAGTGGGAATCCTGAAAATGGGGAAACCTACGTGAGGAGTACATCATCCCATAGTTCATTGCCCAAATGGGCTTCCACAGGGATAGAGGCACCAAATACTGTTCAATAAGGAGAAGAGGGGAGGGAAGCAGGTAGAAAGACAGGGAGACAGAGAATAACAGCTGGAGAAAGAAAATTGGGTGGAAGATTAAGGTCAAGAGTTGTAAAGGGAAGGAGGGGGTAGGAAAGAAACACAGATGAATCAAAAAAGGCATGGCTACAAGTCGGGCAAAGAAGAGTAGAGGCTGAGTAGGAAAATAAGCAGCACCAGAGGTTTGTCACGCTTTTCCTGTGTAAATACACATCAAACTTCATAACTAGCTGCCTCTTGAACAGCAAGGATCCTGTTGCCCTGAAAATGAGAAGATGAAGGCACCAGGAAGGATAGGACTGTATTTCATTAAAATAGGAGATTCTGAACAGGTCTGCAGGGACTGTGCCAGTACCCTGGTAGGGCTGAATGCAGCCTGTTTGTGGGATACAGCTCCCACAGCGTGACTTGCTCTCTGGCTTAGAGCTTGCTACCCTTTTCCCTTTGGCTTTTGCTGGCAGAAAAGGAAAGATTCTGAAAATCATTGCCTAGGACATCAATTTTTCTGAGATCAGATTTACCTATAGCACTTGGTAAGAATGGTGTGCTTTATTTATGCAGGGCTGTGAAATCCACTTTCTTGGGAACCACACATGTACACACTCCTCTTCTTCTGTCTCCACTATCTTCAACACCACAAAGAAAACGTGAGGAGCCAGCATCCCTGCTAGGGGCATATGTCTGAATAGGCACAAGCTTAATAATGTCTCAATTTAAATATGTATAGAGCCAAGTGTGAATTGTTAATGTAAAAGCCCGCACATGCTCAAACATTTTGGGGTGGTTTGGCTTTTCCTTGGCAGTGAGGCTGGGGCATCTTTCTCGAGGTCAGCGCAAAGGAAAATATTGGTGTCTTCCCTTCTCCCACTGCTTGGAAACCGGGATCTCTGTCGTCTTTATCCCCGGTCTTTTGTGGCTACCGCAAAGGAGCATCTTCCAGAAGGCACCGCGTGCTTGTCCTCCAGTGGCTGCTGCCCTCCCGGCCCTTTTCCA
>VWZP01006957.1:487266-640580 GCA_013396995.1 Dicaeum eximium
CCCCCACCCGCACCGCCCCTTGCCCTTAGTTATCCAGTGAGAAGCAATTTGAAAAATGCTTAGGTTTGTGCTTCTCTTCCCTGTAGATAAATGGACCGCTTTCTTAAACCCACAGGCGTGCACTCAGTGCAGTCCGAGAGGTTTTCTAGAATCAGCCCATGTATTTCTAATGTAGTGTCTTGGCCAGGCAGCAGTGATACTATTTAAATTTTTTTTTTTTTAAATGCACCTTTCTATGGGAGAAGCAAATTATTATGGTCTGATGGCAAATGATTGTGTAGATTTTAAAATTTAAAGTTCCGTGAGAAGAGTTAAAATCTGTGTGCTAGCAGGAAATGAAATGTGGTGTTGTGCACTGCATAACGGGCAAGCACGTGAGCTCTGCTTCAGCAACAAAAAGCACCTTGTAAATACACTGGTGGTTATATTTTTTTGATCCTGCCATGTTGGAGTCTGCAGCATTTTACAGGCACATAGTAGAAGTCTCATCTGTATTTGAGANGTGCCGCCTTGCCGGGCCGTGCCGCGGCCCCGCTCCGCCGCTGCCCGGGCTGCCGATGAATGAGCTAACGTGTTGCGCTCCCGTTTCCTGCTTCGCACCCCTGCGAGCCCGCTCCTGGAGACCGGGACGCACAGCCGCGCTCGAATATTTTCCCCTTTCTGTTTATCTCGGCAGGTAAAGTGGAACTGCATGGGAAACTCATAGAAGTTGAACATTCGGTCCCGAAAAGACAAAGGTAATTTATTTTTATCCACACCCCCCAGNCTTTCTATGGGAGAAGCAAATTATTATGGTCTGATGGCAAATGATTGTGTAGATTTTAAAATTTAAAGTTCCGTGAGAAGAGTTAAAATCTGTGTGCTAGCAGGAAATGAAATGTGGTGTTGTGCACTGCATAACGGGCAAGCACGTGAGCTCTGCTTCAGCAACAAAAAGCACCTTGTAAATACACTGGTGGTTATATTTTTTTGATCCTGCCATGTTGGAGTCTGCAGCATTTTACAGGCACATAGTAGAAGTCTCATCTGTATTTGAGAGGATTTTATCATCGCTATTTTGAGCTGGTCTATAGAAGCAGCAGGAGAAGGACTTCTTCCCAGTAAGGACAGGATTTATGCATTCTTAATTTCTAAACATACGTTTAATTTTTGCGAGGCAGTAATTTTGTTGGGCCTCGTGTAAAGAAGCAATATTTGGAATAAAACAGTAGTATTTTTATGCTGCCTGTAGCAATTCAGCCCGCTTCTTTCACAAATATTTATATGATAGAAAACCTGGCATGCACTAGAGAGTAGAAAAAAAAATAGATCAAACTTTCCACGTGCTTGTTCCTGCACTCCATTATTCAATCTGGGAAGTATGTCTGTCTGTGAAACTTTATTACAGGGGACTTCTACTATTTCAGGATTATTTTTAAAATTTCCATCTTTTTAAGCTAGTTGATTGGGAAAGATGGTTTATCTGTCTCGATGGGCATTGTATCATGGTATTTTGAGAATTAGAAGTTTGATCATCTGTTTGGTGTTAGAAGAAGGCTTCACTTGAGAAAGTAGGGAGGTTTTTTTGCTCTAGTTAAGGGAAGGGAGAACCCCTCTCTGGACAAATTCATTGCATGTGATTCTTTATGGTTATATTTACTTGATGCTTTCCATTGAAAATTAATATGGTGTATGTGCTCTTTCTCCTTTAATATGCAATGCATATAGTTTTGAATTACAGTAGGTTACATTTAATATATTTTGTGTAGAAAAATACTGTTGTAGATGGAATATACTTTTAGATTTAAGGAGAAAATTCCATGGGACATATAAAAATTGATGATTTCCTATTAGTCTAATAAATTTACTGTTATGCTTGTTAATCTGAAGCTTGCACAAAAAGAGCATTCTATTTATGCTTTTGAAAATAAATTCATTACACTCATATAGTGGTAAATTTAAAATCACTGGTGCTTCTCCAACTTTTTTTTAAAATCATTGTTTAATGTGTTTAAAAGTATTTTTCTCTTCTTTCAGCTGCCAGCTGAAATGGTGTAAAAGTCCATTCTTTGTATTGGGTGCTGTGTCCTATTTGTGAATTAGCAATTATCAGAAACATTTATGTCTGTAACTTGTTGAGAAGAATTCTGCACTGAACTTAAAGCACTTTTCTAGGCATGCGTTGCCTGCATACAGGCATATTGAAAAAATTGCAAATGTAATTGTATCAGCATACCCGTATTGCTTCTCCCAAAGCCCTTATTTGTTAAAACACTGTTTCATCGTGCATTATCACGTTGGAATGTATTAGATATAGCTCAGATTTATACTACTGTTTAACAGAAAATTAAATTGTGTTTCACATGACTCCACTTCCTTCCCCTTTGTTTCTGCTCCCCCTCTCCCGAAATCTAATATAGAGAGCCACTTAAAATTCATTCAGTGGCCTCCATATGTAATAGTGACTCTCTTGTTCCTTTTATAGATGTCTAATTTTTTTTGGGGGGGTGGAGGGTGTCAAAAAGTGGGGTTTTTTCCCTTGCTTTTCTAAACATTGCTTATTGGGTACATATTTAGAGTTGCTAGTTACATTTAAAAGAGTTTTCAAATGTTGAGTATTGCTGTTGAAAGTGGTTAAGGTGGTTTCAAAGTAACTTATTTGAAGTTCTTTGTATCTTTTTGCAGCAGGGGAAGGTGTAGGAGCAGCTGGGGTGTGGTGGGGGGTGCTGCTCGCCAGGCCCACCCAGTGTGTTTGCACGCTGTAAGGCCGGGAAGCGCTTTCCAAAGAGCCCTGTGCTCTCCAGCAGGCGAGATATGGCAGGAGAAGTGACGCCATTGAGGAAAAAAAAACCAAAAAAACAACCTGGATGCATCAAGCCTGTCTTTCAGCATGAGAGTACAATTAATAGTTTGGTCAAATGATTACTTCATAAGAGCAAAAGTTGTTTTGTAGTGCAACAATATTATTCAATACATTGTATTGACCTCAGCTGCTTTGAGGCTGCTTCATGGAGGCTCCTAGCTCCCCTCCTCACAGCCTCCTTAAACATGATTTTTATGGGGGTTTCTGTTGTTTTTCTTTTTTTTTTTTAAAAAACCAGAGCGTGTACATTATCTCTCAGAAATGTAGTTTGTGGGTATCTTTCTCCAGAGACAGCTGAGGTGCACAGGAGGAAAGGGTAAGGGTTTGGTAATCCATATCCTTGTCACATAAAGGAAGGTCAAGAGGTGGTGTCAGCCAGGGTTGCCATAAAGTTGAGCTGAATCTAGAAGACATGGAGTGTGCCTGGCCTGTTATTCAGGGCAAAATTCTTGGGCCCAGTAGTCACTGCATTCCAGCCCTTGCTGGATCTTCTGATTTGAAGTGGGCACACCCAGGTTTGCAAAATTGCCTTCCTACCTGCTGTGGAAGGAAGTAAGAAGAGAGCCTGTGTGTGGCTTTCTACCCCCTGCCACTTCCCTGGAAGTATTTAAAAAACAGACAAGGAGATGTGCTGTGGTTGATAAAAGAGCCCTCGTCAAGGTTTTCTTGATGGAAGGGTGGGGAATTATTTTGGGGGAGGTGCAAAGCATTTAATAAGCTCAGGAGTAGATTCCTGACTTACTATTGAAATCTCAAGGGAATGCCAAAGGAATGCAGCATTTCTGCATTCAGACCCCTTGGTGTGGAAGAAGGCTATTGCAATATTTGAGAGTTTAGGTCACTTTATGCAAAAGTTAGAGGAGGGATGGTAATGGTTGTGACTGCTGGGCGAGGGAAGGAAGGCAGGGCACCGTCAGTCACATCCACCCCTCAGCTGAGTTTGCTCCTGGTGGCTGCCCATGGCGGACGTGGGACTTGTGGTGCGAGGCTTTGGGCACTGCCTCGCCGCAATCCAGGAGCAGCTGGTATCTCACGAGGCGATGTAGGCTGCAATCTGATTATTCAAATGGCCCTGATGTCACTTGTGCGTAATGAGGGGGGAGGGCAGGCGCTAACTCTGGGCACCTGGGGATGTGCTTGGCGCAGCCTCTCGGCCCGGCTTCCATGCCCAGGTGGGCTTCCCACCCAGACCTGATCCTCTCCGCCTGCTCCTGGGGCCCTCAGGTACCTAAAATGCTCACAAACACCTCAGTTCTGGTAATGACGAGGTGTTTTTCCAATTGGAAGGTTAGTTACTTTTTTCCCCACCTCGGGGGCTCTTTGTTGAGAAAATAAATTCACTGTGTCTCCTCTGGGTTTGTTTTTTTTTTGGGGAAGGGAGCAGAAGTGGGTAACAGAGCTGCACCCTATAGGTAATGCTGCTCTATGGGGGAGCAATGGCCTTCCAGCTGGGCTTCACCTCTGCTACTGAGGTGTCCGAGCGCTGGTTTGGGGAAAACAGGCCCCAAGTCCCCCTCGTGCAGCCACCTGTGTTCCACGGTGACCATTAGATGGGAATTGGATTGTGTTGCTAATTTTCAGTATAATGAGGGTTTGTGTCCCACGTGCACAAGATGGTGGGAAATGGCTTTGTGAGGCTAAGGTATGCATGGTGACTGCAATGGTCATAGCTATTTAAAAGAAAAATTTAGTGGCATTGGTTTTTAGTTTGGCTTCTGTAAAAGTAGGTAGAAATATGCTCAAAGAAGACATGTTAGAAAATATGCCATTTCTTAGTATCTGTTTTCTGTGCGCAAACTTAGTGTGTTTGAGAGTGAAGGGCCAAAACTTCACATAGTGATTTAAAGTTTTAATTCTGTTTCCACATTTGTTTTTGCAGATGTGAACAGAAGATTTTTTTTTGTTTGTTTTGATCTTTGAAATTTTACAACTAGAGTGGAAACACCAGTTGTGACTATTCCTATACAATGAGTCCTTATGACAAAACCAGATAATCTTCACCAACCGTGTTAACTGTTACATCGTGGGAAATTTAATTTTTATAGTTCCTCATAGTGTTTGATCATTAATTAAGAAAAAATCCCTTCTTGCTGCAGTTTTTAAAAATCAGCTGGAACACATGAAACACAGCTGTAAATGTGTGTCCTGAAAGGTTGGTCCTGTTCTTGTTTTGCTAACTTCCCTTTACAGAAGGTACCCAGAGAAATATACTTGTAGTGGACTTTAAATTTTGCATAGATATGGTAAATTTTAAAGGGGTGGAATAAAAAATAACATTTTGCAAGTGTAATTCAAGGGTAGTAAAAATATGATCAGGAAATGTTTAAGGTTTTTTTTTTTATTTCTCCTTTTTTTTCCCTTCAAGCATGGGGTAATAACATTTTCCACATTTTTGAGACCTTGAAGGTGGCATTTTTGTAAAATGGGGCTGTGTTCATTTCAGTCACTCTTTTAAGTGCAGTGCATAGGACTCTAGAGTGCTGGAGTCCTTTTATGGCTTCTGGGTGGACTTAAAATGCTTAGTTTTGACCTGAAAAATTTTGAATGGCCTGAGATTTACCTACCTAACAGAAAATGTGATGCTTCCCATAATACCTGTGAGAGAGGGAACCCCAGACAGAATTAAAATGCACCTAATACTTAGCCATGGACAGGGCTGGTCTTTCAGGGAACCTCACAAAAAAGACTCTTTACTCCTTAAACCTGTTCCTTTCTTTAGGGTCATCTTATCTTACAGTATTTTATTGTCCTGAGATTTTAGTAAAAAAATATATGGTGGCATGGACCACAGCTAAAGACACTTTCTTCTGGTGATTTCATCCTTACATGAGCCCAGTGAGATAGGCACAGGACAACGCTGATGTAGGACCTTTTTTCTTGTAATTTAGGAGAAAAATTTGTTATTGGAATTTGATTATTCAGAATCAGTAAATGGATAGACAGCATGTGCAAAAATTGAATGCTCTAAAATCTAAGTGTAGATGACAACTTCATGTTTTGTATATAGAGGGGTATGGATTAGAAAGTTTGAACAGGTTTGATACCTTTAGCAATATCAAGGTGCTTTATGTAGCTCCAGAGTGGTTCAAGACCATTTTCTTCTAATACACTTTTATTTTCATATGCAAAATGTTTATCTTCACGTCAGTCCATTCTTCATCTCTAATGATGCAGAATATAGAACTATGTAAAGTTATATGCTAATTACTGCTGAAAGCTAAGATAAAACCCTAACTTTCCCTTATTTTGTCTAGAAACATGATGGAATCAAATACTTGAGCATTATTTTATAGTTTTAGTTTGAGGCTTCCATACTTTTTCCATTTTTTTTTTTCCTGGGCATGTCAAATGTAGGCACTTGAATTCCTTTTTGCCCTGCATCTTTGCTGGCGTTGCCTCTGCTGTCCAAATGAGGAAAATATCTTGAGTGTGCCATTCAAAAATCTCCCTGTGTGTGTCTGTTGGGGGTGTGCTGGGGAGACCAGTTAGCCCAGTGCTACCCAGCCTCTCTGGGCATGTCTGTCCATCTGGGTACTTCAGTGGCAGTTGTTCCTTGTCATCAACTGGAATGTGTAATTTGGCTTTGAAAAATTTCTGTGTGGGAGCAAGAGCTCCAGTGTGTTTGTGGTAAGTACCAAAAAAAAATTGTAATTTTGTATTATCTCTTGGTTTTGCTTCTTTCCAGATCTGCAATATTGGTTTCTGAGTGTGTTTTCAAAGATGCATATATTTAGCAGAGAAGAAAATCTTGATACATGTCATGGGATGCTTAGCAAATGAAGTACATTACCCTAATATTGACCCTAGTAAACCTTAAAATGCTGCATGTGTAATGGCAGTAAAAGTATGTTGCCAAAAAAAAAAGGTGATTTTCCTTTTTTTTCCCCTGTAAGTGCATTGAAATTTCAAAATAAAAAATTGACAGTATTAATTGTTATTTTGCTGACTTGTATCACTGTGACAGCTGGCACAAGAGGAACCTATAGTATAAAATGTCTCCTGCTCACCATAGCCTGAGCAGCCATGTGCTTCCCCTATAGCCTGCCTCTCCATGGTGCAGGGGAATCAGCATCTGCTCCAACTGTCCTTTTGCAGGTCTGAATGAATGGAAAACTGCCACTAACATGCAAAATGAGGCATTCTGTACTTTTAACCAAGTTAAAATTTGGATAAGAGCACAGATAACGAGTCAAAGAGCGATCTGACTCTTCTTGGGTATGGGGACTAAGTACAGAAATGAAACAGTCTTGAAATAGATGATCTTCAGCTGGGAAGGGCTTTACTCCATTTTAATTTTTTTGGTGTCTTGATTATCTTGTGACTATAGCCTCTGCATTATTTCTCACCAGCCAGTAGTTTCAAAGAGAATGTGTATGTATATGTGTGTCTCGTGTGTGTGTGTGTATATATATCCACATATGCATTTTAAAAGATTGTATTATGGTAAAATAATTTGCAGTTTAAGAAGGGACCAGCTAAAAATATCTGGAGAATTTATAAAAATAGTAAGGTTGTGGGTTTTTTTGGGTTGTTTTTTTCTTTCCTAGTACCAATACCCTTGAACACAACTGGAGCTGAATGTTCACTTTTGAAAGATTAACTTTCATGCTCAGCTGAACTTTAGGAATGTTATTTTAAAATATGTAGCCTATACCATGTGTCTAATACATTTTTCTTCTTTGAAAATAGAAGTGCTTTATTGTTTTGGTAAATTGTTTTTTAATTTTTAAATGTTAAATGTACAGGTTATATATATTTTTCCTCAAAAATGGACCTCACTTCTCCTTAATGGAGCCTTAAAAATTGTAGTGCAGAAATCAAAATTCCCAATCAAGGGACCTCTAGTGTGTGTGAACAAAAATTTCTGTTGCAAAAAAATAATAAGCTTAAGTTATTAGTTGGGTTTGCAGTTACTTATTTTCCCTGAAATTTCATATTAAAGAGCAGTCAGAGGTGGAGTAAAAAGCTTGTTAGGCTTGGATTTGGAATTATTCATTAAATATCTAGCATGCATTGGTCAAGGCTGGGTTCTAATTTTCTAGGAACAATCAGGGCAGGAGTGCTGGCTGTGAGAAAGGAGAGGAGTGGGGAATCCCTGCCCTGGGTGCTCCACAGAATTTTCATCCTAGGGCCTGATCCTGCACTCTCTCTCTGCCCCTTTTCCCCTGCCATCAGAGGGAATCCTGAATCCCGAGTGTGCAGCAGGGAGATTGGGGAAACTGAGTTTACAAAATGTCTCTAGCTTTGATAGGGAAAATGCATCTACCTAGCAAAGGCAAAAAACACCAGTTGTTTGTTTGTTTGGTTTTTTTTGAACAGTAGTTTTAAAACAGTTAGAGAACAGATAATCCAGAGCTTTATTTTTGGTGACAGAGTGGATTATTTGGTTTATATGCATTGGGGAAATTCTTTGTGATGGTGCCTTCCTGGTTATCATGGAAGAATAGTTCAATTTTTCCTCCTACATCTAAAGTGAAAATTTCAAAGGACAGTCTCTTTAGGACAGTGCTTGGAAAACGTAATTTGTGTTAGCTAGAAGAATCTAGGTAGTAGTTTAATCCATGACAATAGATTATACTCATAATGTAAATATTGTCTTTTTTTTTAATATGATTTATAATATACATGCTTTAAATGATTTCCTGGTGCAAGTTTGGTGGCAAACTTATGCAGGTAACAGCTAGCGAAAAAAATTTCTCTCTTGGACTATTGCAGCTGACTTAGAAATAATTTTTCAAATTACTTTGCTAACTGCACACCAGCTGGCACAGGCTCCCCTCACCATTGAGCTACTGGTTTGTCAGAGTTGTGTACTTCTGTGCTGTAGAGTGCACAAGGGTCTTTCCTACCAAGGAATTCCTGAATAAACCACTTTTCTTCATGGAAAACCGGTGCTCTGGTGCACAGAGGGAGCTGTTCACGAGGGTCAAGCGAGAGGGATTTGCTGTAAGCGTCTCTTAGCCTGTCCATCACGGTGGGTGCTGGTGCTGGTCAGCAGCAAGAGCTCTCACACCATGGGGTTTGTGTTAACAGGAGCTCCATTATTTAAACGAGTTCTCAGTGGTGGTGGGCAGCAGCCTAACTTGGAGTTATGCTGGCCAAAAGTGTTTAAAAAGTGTTAAAAACTGGCACTGCTAATCAGGAGGCACTGCTATGGACCTGAGAGAAGTGCTGCAGTATCTCAATACTTGTTTGTTACCTGATTGTATGAATTGTCTACCTGCACAGAAACTTTTAACATAGGATGAGAAAGAAATGAGAAATGGACAGCTCTTATTCTTATTCTTATTGTTTTGTTTTGTTTCTGTTTTTTTTTTTTTTTAATACTGTATACTCATTACTAAATTTCTTTTCAGAGTTTAATTCTGGAACTCAGTAGGAGTGGTGTAAAATTGTTCTTGTGCTGCTAATACTAGTTCATTTGAAGATGCATCAGAATGCTTATTCTGCTAAAATACTTAAAAAAAAAATCCATCTCCTGAAGCAACCGAGCACCCCACATTGTTGTAATAGTCAAAAAGTAAAGGATCCTGGTTTTTCCCTCAGTGATGATCTGAGTCCTAATAGCAAATGGTGAGTTTCTGTTCTACTTGATGCCTTGCTCAGGGTTGCTGCTTTTTGTATTTATTTGGAGTGTATTATATACCTCTATTTAGAAATTTTATTTTCCTGTCATGCGCTTGAGAGAGGATTTTTATAAAAAAGGTAATTTCTACCCATTCTTTTGCACTGGCTACTCTTAAACAAGAAGTGATTTTTAACATGTAAATATGTCCCAAATTCTGCATTTAACATAGAATGGTAAGCTTTAGATAAAAGTGGTGTACACACCCTTTGTACAACTGGACTTTATGGCAGTTACTCAATTGAACTCAAAGCATGAGCAGAATTGTATTTAACCTATTTATAGCTGAAGCTACCCATTTTTTCCTTGAAAGTGATCTTGGGAGAACAGTTTGAAGACTTGTCATTAACTGAAGTCTTGAAATTATAAGGGTGGCTCTACCTTTGTGTTTGACTGGCTTCACTAAAATCACAGAATTGCATTCACTGGCCGCAGTTGGATTTTGCCTGGCTCTGTGGCAAATAATAAGCTTATGAATATTGTATTTCTTCCTGGCCCTTGGGCTCACATCACCTGGTGCACACAGTCCACCCAGAATGGCTGTTACTGGTTTTGCACACACCAAGCTCAGCGTTTTAACCTGAAACTGAGACTTCTGTTCGGATCCAGCACCACACGTGCGGCTATGTCAGTCACCCACTGTATAGAGGTGCTGTGTTTTGTGCTGGAGCACTTCAAAAAACGTTTTTTTTCAAATGAAAACTGAAGTTAAGATTAACATTTGAAGCTAGAGACTGCTGGTGAGAATCACATGTGATTTTTGTATTTCAGAAAGCCTCTCTTTGATGTAGTTCTGTCACTGGATGTATAATTTTGGGTGGTACCTTTGGGAGAAAAGGGCAGTAAAAGGGAGAAAAAAAAAAAGGGCAAAGCATTGAAAAGTCTGTCCAAAACTTAATAATGTTTTACCACGATGAAAGCCTGAAAATTCCAGGGGAACAAATGGCATTTGACCAGTGATGGTTTTCTGCAGGCGGCTGTGGCGTGTCACTTACCTGTTGAGATTGGAGCAAGGTGAGGAGAGCTTGGCCTGGTTTGGGGGGGCTGAGGAGGTGTCCTGACCTCTTTTGCCTCACATTCAGCCCTGTGAACTTCCCTTGTTCTTTGTGTGTGAGGTGTATGTGGTTGTGAAGTATTAAAGCACAGCTTTGAGGTTTGGGGGAGGAGAGGGAGGGAGGGATCGCTTTGTTTTGGGGCTTTGGGTAGCTCCAGTTCTGGTTGTTACTGGTAGTTTTGTCTCTTTGCATAGTCCAGCACTAGGCATGAAGCTGGTGCCAGCATCATTTGAAAGAACCTGAATTTTTGGGGGATGGTGGTGGGGAGTAGAGAAGATACACAAGCAGTAGTGTTAGCAAAAAGTGGTTAGTAACCCCCAAAGAAGGATGACTTGTATCTGTGGTTAAATATCTTACAACATCACAGTCTTCCTTAAGCTATTTTTTTTTTTAAATTTGCTGTTTTAAGTTTCTCCAGCTCTTTTAAAAATGTTCTTAAATCCTCAGTTGTTTGGTATCTCTATATGGTGGAATGGCTGAATTTAGAAACTTTGAGAGGCATATTTAAACTATACTAAACTGTGCTCTCAAGTAAAAGCAGTTCAATCTATTTGTGGGGGCAAGTACCACCTAATTTAGGTATCTCTGTTTATAAATCAGTACCATATGATTGTAAAATTAAGATGGTAATTACTGTCTTGTGTACAAGATAAGCTTGCACATCTGTATACAAACTAAATTCAAACTAATTATCTGCTAAATAATTTATTAAATGTGGTCAAAATTATCATCTTGATTCATATGAACTTTGCTTATAATCTTAATTTAAATACCCAGCAAAATGCCATGTCTTTGAAAACTGCAACTTACTAAATGCAAATAATCTTGACGTTAATGATGATTAAGTTATAAATTATACTTAGGATTTAACTGGTTAGCTGTAGCATCATATAAGCCTTTTCTCTTCTTTAAAAGTAACTAATCAAAAAAACCAATTTTGCTTAGTTTAATATGAAGTTAACTAAAACAATGTCAATATTAAATGCTATGTGAAGTGTGTACTTTCCAGTGCAGAAAACTCTATTTTTTTGTTCTCTGGTCATGGCAGTGTATTCAAATCCACAAGGAGAGTGAAAAAGTCAGTGCTGTCTGTGATATTCCCCCTCTTAATATGTGCTATATCCTGCTTTCTGTGAAAAAGAAATTAAAAATAATGAAATCATTTAAAAGGTGATAGTATTTATCCTATAATTGCTCTATATACTACTACCTAAAGTCAGGGCAGATTTTTTAATAGTATTACTAATGTGGGGAAGATCATTATGTATTAACTGTAAAGGTTGCTAAAGAAAATACACTTACACCTCTTATATACAAACAATTTTTCAGCACAACTTCCATTTGAAAGAAATTGTAGAATTGAAATGTTGCATAATTTAAAGTCAGTGAACAATTGAATTTTAGTTGTTGACTTTTCCAGTTGAACAGAATGAAATGATACTCTAAGGCTTTAATCAAGCCCTGGTATGAAAGCTCAGGGATTGCTTTCATATATTATACTGTGTAAGCCTGTGTGCACTAATCAAAGCTGCTGTGACAAAAGCACAGGAGATTGTTTTGGTAATTCTTAAAGATGAAGTTTAATGCAAGATATAATTAACAACATTTCTATTAAGTCAATATAAAATATTGCAAAAGACTCTTTACACACAATCTGTGATGCTTTAACTGTGGCAGTACAAATTATTTACTGTGCATGGGGATTTACTGGTGTAGCTATACTTACCCTGACCAAACTTACTGCTCAAAAAAAAAAAAGGAAAAAAAGAAAAATTTGCATGGTTATTACTGCATAAGTTCAACTTAAAACATGTCAATTAAAAAGCTATTTTTTTTTCAGTAACCACTCTTTAGATCACACCTCAATGTAAAAAATATTACTTAGGTGTGCAAGGTGTGTTTCTTTAGTTCAATGTACCAGCTGAATGATGGTGCATTCTATGCTTCAATATAAAAGTATAAAATTTTTTGAGGGGTAAATGTACAGGTCTTCTAAATAACGTGTTACATTTTTCTGAAAGTACAGCAATGAAATATTTTCATTTGGTGCTCTTCTCTCCACAAAATTTTTGTGTAAGTGAATAGCATTGAATTTGTGGAGGAGAATTCCTCAGAGAAAATTACTAAAAAAGTGAAAATGTTGGAAAACCATACACCAAATTTGTTTCTCTTTGCCAGTAACAAATAATAGAAGCAAGAAGTAACAAAAATATGGAAGAAACAATGGCATTTAAAAAAGAAATTTCTGCATCTATTGACATTCAGCATAAAACTGACAAGCCAAACAGCAGAGTGGTCACTTTTGATGACTTTTGGGCTTTGACAGGGCAAGAGAAAGGAGGGGAAGCTGTTTGGTGGTGATAGTGCAAACCCTATGGGTTCTAGCACTCCCCTGGTGAAGGTGTTATATCTCATCTGATTTAGGTCACTTAATCAGTTTAAGGCCACGTGGAATTGCCATTAGTAAGGGACAGCACTTGAGTGCTCTTCTTGCCGGTATTGCATTAGTTCAACAAAGTATCCCAGTGAAATAATGACTACAGCATCAAAGTAAGAATTGGTGTCTGGGCAGTCTTGGCTACAGCACGCACCAATTTATGCTTTAAAAGTTGGTTTTAAACTTCTGTTAATAAGACGTATTGTACTGAAGCTATTGAAACAGAAGAACTTATTTATTTAAAAGATAATAGGAAATGTACAGTAAACTTGACATTTCTGATGTAAAGCTGGTGGAATATTCTACTTTTTTCCTGTTAGTGTGTTCTTGAAGATTTAAAAAGAAAGTTACTTTTTCCAATACTTTTAACATTTTTCTTGATTTGCCTTGAGATTGAAAGGCAGTTTTTTTTTTTTTTAAATTTAAAAGGGTTTTGTCATGTGAGCAAATTAACTGCAGGTCATTGTTAGGCTTTGCTGGAACATAAGATGATGAGCATAGTACCTTTCAAATGCTCAGTTATCATGTCAGTGTAAGGTGTCCTCTCGCAAAGTTGATTAATGTATGTATTTCTGAAAAAGAGCAATAAAAATGGAAGTTTCAGTCAATATGGCTGCAGAGTGAAAGCCATGTGTGCACATGCACACTCTAAATACTTTGAGTGGCTCTAAACACTGGAAGGAGCCTGAAACCTGTGGCTGTACATTTGGAAGTATTGATTTGCTCTGTGCATTTGTTAATTTTACTTTTAATTTATTTTGTTCTTTTAAGCACTAGGACTATTAATATTTTTAGCTATTATCATATGTACAGTTGCCTAAATGAAGTAGTTTGCCCTTGTTGCTATCTTTTTATATTGTGGAAAAGACTTGAAAATGTCAGGGAGCCAGTATGGTAGCTGAAGTTCACATATACATTTAAAACCAGACTAAGAAGGTATTTCACTTATTCTAGTTATAGCATATAAACTTTTTGAAATTAGATGGTGTTTTCAGCAGTGTGAGTGTTTGCATTTCCATTTTCTAGACCCCAGAGGGATCTTCGTTTCCTGAGATCCTTTTAGGAACTGGACATTAATTTGTGCCAGTTTTTGTGAAGTAGCCTGAGAGAGGCAGTGAACAGGCTTTTCTTTAAAAATTGCACGTGTGGGGTGAAACAGCGAGGTGCTGGTGAAGTGGGATGAGTCCCTGAACTACTCTAATGCCATGCTCCGTTTAAATTCTGAAGTAGCTTGTTCTCAACCTGCACGTTTTAAATCTGATATTTGATAGCAAAAAAAAAAAAAAAAAAAAGAAAAAAAACTAGAAAATGCTGAGATTGTGTAGCAGAGGTCTTGCAATTAAATGTTTTAAATGTATAGGAGGAGCAACTCTTGCTATTTTGTTTCCCCTCCAGTCCCTCCCCCCGCCCCCCAACCACGACTGCATTTGTTGCATCTGGAGCATGCAGTGAACTCAAATTGAGTATGAACAACTGTAGTTTCACTTGAGTGTGACCTGAAAGGGACCAAAATAGGTCGGGCTCCCTGTCTATCGCTGTGGTGTAAGGAATCTGGGAAGCATTTCCGATGCTCTCTGCACACGCAGGATCGTGGTTGAGCAGTTGGTCTCAGCAGCATGGTGGCTACTGAATTCGTCTACGAGTGCTGCTAATTTTATTTGGATATTTCAGTCTTGAGAAGGGTGAATCACTGAGTTATTGTTAGATGAGATCTAATCTGGTGCCATACCTCCCATACCAAAAAAAAAGAGTTGCCAAAATTTTGCATAGTATGTGCTATGTGTTACTTATTTCCATTGGATTTCTAACTGGTTTGCAAACTCCTGCCGAGTGAGAGATGGTAGTAGGGAAGACGTGCAAAATAAAAACACTGTGAGGCTTTATCCAGCAGCTGCTTAGAACAAAGTGTCCTGTTGGCTTTTTAATTATTGCAATCCTGGTACCTTTTTTTTGCTTCAGAAATGACTCTGAAGTATCCTTCACCGTTCCTTTTTGCTGCTTGGGCTCTTTAAAGGGAGTTGAATTCACTGGAAATTAAGAAAAAAAAAAGAGAAAAGAATTTTTTTTTTTTTTAATCCTTAGCTCCCTAGCCCCTTATGTGACCAAATACTGCAGCAGACCCCTAAGCAAATTTCAGTCTGGGGCTGCTTCTTACAGCTGATGTGGATTTTCATAGCTAGGTCATAATGGAAGTAGTGACTGCTTCAAGTTGCAGGGGCCTGTAGGCTCCAGGAAAACAGGTGATGGGAGAGAAGAAGCCTTTGGCTATTTTGGTGGCTGAAGAAAATGAGGGGTGGGGAGAAGACAGATAAAAGCTGAGCGTTGTGTCCCATTAAGGATATTAAGTAAACAAAATATTTTTGCATGCTTAGAAGTTCTTTTGCTTTTAAATGTGTTTATTTTCAATCTTTCGTGCACCTCTTGAGTGTTTTCACTTTTATCCAGATCTCAGTTTGTTGCAAATTAGTTGGGTGGTGGGAGAATAAATGACAAGTGACCATAGCTTGAAAAAGTTTAGCTTACACAATCAGCTCCATAGCACTGTTGTTTAAGGAATAGAGACCCCTGCTCAGAGAAGGAGAGAAAGAGAATGTGAAATTTAGAAAAAACAACATACACTCCCACCCCACCCCAAAGAGAGGGAGGAACCAAACACCAAACCAATCCAACCATAAATGTCACAAGCCACAAAGATAGGCCCATTTCTCTAAAGGACACTAAAACTTGCCATTAGATTTAAAGCAGTGTTCAATTCTTTATTAAAAAAAACCAAACAACAAACAACTTAACAACCTTTTCTATTAACAACACCTGAAAAATGAAAGGGTTTTTTCATGAGAAACTAATATGGTAATGGCAGAATCTTCAGAATTTTCTTTTTAAAATGCCTTTATGGTCCACTCAAGGGAATTCACAAATAATGAATATAAGCTTTTAGTCTAATTAGTGATGCGAAGAATTGTCAGGCTAAAATGCAAAGAGCAAATGATAACAGGTGAGAGCCCACTATCCAGATAATCCACATAAACACAGGAGCCACAGCTGGGCTTGTGCTGCTTGATTTGCCCGTTTTGCACTGTGTGACTTGGATGTGCCTGTTCAAACTCTCTGGCTGTATTTGTTGAGCTATCAGTCCATTCACAAAGGTGCGGATTCCTTGAGAGTGTTGGAGTTATTCCCGCTAGGAGAGCGCAGCCCGGCGGGCTGGTGGCTTTGGGCGCGGAGCTGCGCTGGCCCCGTGCGCGGCTCTCTGACTGCTCTGCCTGGGGAGAAGTAGTAAACAAACGCCGTGTTGTGCAGGCAGTGGTAGGAAATGTGAGCGTCAGCACAGAGGGATCCGTGAGGGAATCCAAGAGTCGTATTTTCATTCTGAACGCTGAGATAATGCACCTCTCCACAGCGGCCGCTTTGCTGGGCTGGACGTGCGAGATGAAAGGGGAAAAGTGTAGTCAGGAGCCAACTGTTATGTCTTGTATGAGCTTTGGGAAAAAATTGTCTTTGTCTAAATTTTATGGAAAACCCTTATTCTGAGTGGTAGTACGGACTGCTTTTAAATCTGGGTCTGGGATTAAATGAGTCAACACAAAGAGAAGTATTGCTGCAGTTTGCCTGTGGCTTAGCCAAGTTTTGTCTGCTTGAATTGCTGAATTGGGTCTGAAATTGGAGCAATAACATTTCCTCTTCAAGTATTGTGCTGACCAGATCAGTGTGTAGAAATAAAAATGGTGATGCTTCTTAACAAGTCAGTATTGGAAACCCTTCTCTTTTCTTCTGCTAGGTAAGTTTAACTGACTCTTTCACAAGCTAATGGCTTGATTTGACAAAATGTAGTAACTGTGTCATCAGCACGTCTTGTAATATATACTAGAAATTAAGTACCTTTTAATATAAGTGATATAAACACCTCTGTTTATCAGTGAACTGAACCTGAGTTTGTTTTTGAAAGAAATTCAGAATATCTTCATTTTAGGTAGTAAGTGTGACCCTTTGGTTTTGTATTTATCAGAACTACTTTTTAGGAAAAAGCACCTTGAGATATATAATTACATGAGTATATGCATCCAAAATTTTCTAAAAAAAGATGGCTTAGAATGTCCATTCAAAAAGCTTTATTTGAATGGACTTACTGCTGTTTGTGAGGTACTTTCAGGAATCAGATGTGAAAAATTTAGAGTGAAAAGATTGCTTAAGGCCATGAAATTTTAGAGTGAAGAGGGGGCAGGCAGAGACTGCAGCACCTCTTGCAGGACAAGCCACTCCAGAGGCTTAATCTGTATCATTAACTACACTTACCATGAAAAAAATAATGGCAATTCCCCCTCCCACACCCTGTAACTAGAAAACTACTGCTTTTTCCCCCAACCACACAGATCTGAATTGCGAGTTAAGGATTATTTATTTTGTCCTGTAAACTTGGCTTTTTTTTTTTTTTTTTTTTTTTTTATTTCTTCCCACTAGAAGAGCATTAAAAACACTGATTCACTCTGTTGTGCCCAAGCATCAGCTACTTGAAGCAACCCGAGGGGGAGAAACTAATGAACTCTGTGTGGGGGTAGCTTTTGTGTGGGATTTTCCCTGCCTGTTTTTATTTTGCTGGCTGCAGAGTAAACAATAAGACACCTCATATTTCCCTTCCCCTATAAATTCAGTTGATTACCAGCAGTTTTCCATTTGGCTATAAGAATTGCTAACTTTGTTTCTATGGCTGTTCCTGTCAGGACTTTTTATACAGAAGTCATTTCTTACCGTATGGCGTTACCCACACTCCATAGAAGGTTTTTTGCTGTGTGGTGTTGTTTTTTTTGAACATTTCATCTCCAGCTGTCCATGTTCAGTTTGGGTTGTCAGTGAAGTGAGCCTGAGAAGTGACAATTTTTGTCTTGGTGCCGTTCTTTGGAGCTCAGGGAGAAGAGCACTTGTTTTGGTGAGTGGGTTTGCGGTGGCGTCACTTGTGGCTGTCAGAGCTGGGGCACCCTGAGCTGGGAGGTGGCACTGGGGGCCACCAGCACTCGGTGCTGGTGGGCATTGACACACTCTGCACCTGTGGTGTGATGTGCCAAGGCTTCTTCCAGGTAACCAGCGTGGCAGCACAGACCTAGAGTGGAGCAAACGAACAAGCATTTGCTCTTTGCATGCTCTTAGGAGTGGAAAAGGTAGACCATTTGCTTTCTGTCCCATAGGTATTGAGTTCAAACAGCTGAATGGACTAACCTTGTCGATGTTCACTTGATCTCCTTTCAAACATGTTTAAGTTTTTTTCCATAGGCTCTTGTTTAAAAGGAGTACGTTTGTGCTCTGTGGGTTTAAGGCATTAATGTCGTGTGTAGTTCATATGGCTGCTGAAATAAGAGACTATTAAGTGGTGTTCTTGTTGAGAAATGGGAATTAAGGAGTAGGAGGCAGTATGTCTCTGGGGAGGAGGGAGGATGGCAAGAAGGGGTCTGGTGAGAGTGTAGGTACAATCGTGTGGAAGTGCAGTCACTTGGATACTTGCATTTGTTTCCCCCTGAAATAGTAAAATTTTGACACATCTATGAGATCAAAAAAAAATACTGGGACCATGAGCAAAAGCATGATACTTAATTGCTCTTTGCTTTATAATTATCTTCTCTAATTTAAAACTATTTTCCCCTACAAGGAGGTGCAATCTGATGTGATTTGCCTTTGCTAAGCGTCATATAAAGCACAGAGTGAGATGGTATTATTGAAAGTGTATAGTGAGACTTAATACTGGGATGCAAAAATAGACAATTTCAACACCTTTTTAACTAAAGGGGAGCTTGATCTATTGAAGGAAAAAATCCTGGTGTGTATATTGAGGGCAGAGAGAGAATGAAAGGGTATCCATAAAAGAAATTAAGAAGAAAAGCCACAATTTCAGCATTTTCTTTCTCCTACCACCCTTTTCCTAAGACATTTAGTATTGTTTAGTGTGTGTGGAGAGGTCTTGTGGGTTGGGAGCACTGGCTGTCCCTGTGCATGTTTGTTCTACATCTTGATGTAAGAGAGATGACCCCTTCAGAGATCACGAAAATGGCTTTTAGTAAATTATCCATCTTTATGGAACTTTGCCCTTTCTGTCTCTGCACACACATGTAGCACAAACAGGCTGCTTGCCTGGTGAAGGGGCACCATGGTGGCTGCTTGTTTTACTTGCTTTCAGTGTTGCAGAGGTATTTATGTCCCCCAAATACCAAACTCTGGGTCTCAACATCCCCAGAATAAATATGCTGGCATATGATTGTCAGCAGTGGCTAAAAAGTAACTGAATCCCTGATAGTACCTGAAAAGAAGAATCAGAATGTGTGCAATTCCTCTCAAGGAAAGTAAATTATTATCAAACAATTGCCTATGGACTAACCTTGTACAGAAACCAGAGAAGTCAGTTTTCTTCTTACCTAAAACACTTTTTATTGGGTATCTTTGAAAAAGAGAAATGACTGGGAATACCTGTTCACATGCTGTGAACATAAGTACCTTTCCAAAACCTTAGTATGATACAGAGCACAAACCTCATTTGCCTAGGCTGTTTTTCAGTTGACATCTATTTGCAATGCCTATTTAGAATGGGAGAAATGAATTAAGAAATCCGCTTAAACTGGAAAAAGTGCATACACAAGGCTTACGTGAGTCACATTGATGAGAGGCGCTGGCAGGGTTTTACTAAGGATTTAAGACTAGATGGGCTAAATGTTAAATGAAACTACTGTAATAAAATACCTTTATGGGATGAGAAAGGACTATTTTTTTGTTGTACCTGCTTGATGTGAGTGCAAGTAGTCATAAAGTATCAAAATTTGAGACGATTTCAAAGCAGAACATAACAAAACCGTCTGTAAAGTTCTGCTGCCTGAGATAAAAAAGCTATAGGATCTTTGCATATTTCTACTTTGCTGAAGAAAACAGGGTCATGAGGAAGATGGAAAGCATCCTGAAAGAGCTGACTGCGTGAGATGGGAGTGTATTTCCAGGAAGATACTCTATACTTTTCTCTTTCCTTTCCCCACCTATCGTGTGGAGTTGTGGCTTTGCTGAAGTCAGAACGCATCCTCGTGGAAGCCGCTGCTGCTCTGGTAAATTCAGCCAGGACCCAGCTTCCTCCACAGTTCTGCGTTTGGCTGGGGATTTTTCTTGAGGAGTTTGAGAGCTGGTTTGCTGCGGGCTCACATGCAAGCAGTAGAGAGAGAGTGGCTGTGAAATCGCTGGGGCTGCCCCGCAGCGAGGAGCCGTGCGGGAGAAAGGAAAGCGGGAGGAGCGAGCTCCGAGCGGGAGCTGCATCCACCAGCTCCGCAGCACGTGGGAGATGGATGGGCGCTCTCGTCTGCTCGTCCCGCTCCTGCCAACGCAAGAACAGCCAGGTCACTGCTAGCTGTCCTTCCTGCGTGTCGAGGGGGAAGGAGGTACAAGCTTTGTGGACTTGTAGGCTTTTTTAAGGACTATATTAGGACTTCTTAGCCAGGGGCTGATAGGAAATGAAATAGCGAAATCTCAAACGTGTCCATGATCTCTTATGCTGGTTCTGTGTGGTTCCTCTCTTGGCCATGCAAAGCTTTATTCAATTATATTTTTTTTTCCTCATGGCGAATTGCAATACAGAAATAATGAAAAAAAAATTAAATTTTCACACGCATCAGTAAACACCAGATTTCAAACTTGTGCACTGGGTGACGAGTTAAAATTACTTGCAGCCAAGAAACTGATGAAGGTATGAATAGTTCCAAATTAAATGGCGTGTTTATAGATATTCTTGTACTTTTGGAGTGACCTTTCAGTTTTGTACAATAGGTGTCTCACTATTGCCACAAATTGAGGTGCACAGCAGGACCGTACCTGTTTTGTACTTAGCTTGCCATTTTCTTTTGCAGTTTATGAACGTGGCAGGGGAACTAGTAATTTTGAAGTGTCATTTCTTCCTTGCTTATCTCCTTTCATTCTCCTTTTCAGACTGTTCAAGTTATTTCTGTGCTACAAATGTTGGCTAGCTAAAGTTTTAAATGGTATTAAACTTTTTCAGTCCCTTGAAGTTCACAAGGGGAAGAAAAAAACCCAATGCCAAACCTTGTGTTGGTCCTCAGCATGAGATGATTAAAAGCACAGATTGGTTTTCTTTCAGTCCATCTTTCATGTGTTGAGCAATAGAGAAGATATGTAGGTTTTCCTTCTCAAATGAAACGTGAGGTGGTAGTTTTGTTAAACATGTATAAGTGTTTCTGGAAAGGACTTCCTCCCCTCCACCCCCCTTCTCATCAGTGGGTGTACCCTGCTCGGTGTGAGCACTGGTGGCCAAACTTGGGCATGGTGAGACCTCCTGGTGGTGTGGTGGCAGGGCTGTGGGGCTAGGACCCTTCTGTGAGTGGCACTCCTTGCTATGAAACCCATGGATTTTAATTTGAATCTACAAGTGTGAGAGTAATGGCACAACACGGTTTGGAGCACTTTGAATAGTGTATTGGCTGCCAATTTTGTGGTTTGGGGTTTTGCTGTATTAAGATTTCCCAGTTTTTTTAATATTGAATGAACATCCCCTTTTGTGTTCTACTTCAGGACCCAACTTCTAAGTTTCAGGTTGCTGTGTGAGATGATTTTGATGTTTCAGAGCAGTATATCACTATTTTAGGGTGACTGTTTTGCAGCAGTGTCACTAGCTGAGATGACATTTTAAGGTAAACTTTGCAGGCTTCAAGGAAATTTTCTGCTCTCCCTATTACAGTGAAGCAGCTCCTGACTTCCCCTGCTGTATTGAAAATGAAACCTTAACTGGGTTGTGTGTGGTTTGGGTTTTCGTTCTCCCTTCCTTGCCTATTTATATGATCAAATGCTGAAATCTGCTCCTACTTGCTTGAGAGGGAGTGAAAACAGCTGAGAAATGCTACAAAACTAAGGCGTTTTTCTATTTTTTTGGCCAAATCACGTTTTGCTTTATCTCATGGTCGCTGTAGTGTTGGGGGTGACATCTCCACATGAGGAGCAGTTTGGGCAAGGTGGCTTTGTGCTGTAACCTCTGCTTGTGCCTCGAACAAAGCCTGTTGGGAAGAGCATTTCAAGATGTAAAACACTCACTGCAGGCCTGGGTAGGTGGTGGTGTTAGGGAAAGGAGTGTATTTTAAAAGGATTTGGGGGCGAAAAAGAAAGCTTTTGATTTTATTGCTAGACAGGAACATCTCTAAAACTTGTTTTGCTTGAAGACTTCACTGGCTTGTACAAATTTAACTGTTATAAAAAGTCCTTAAAATGTTAAGCGTTTTTTTTCTGAGAGAGGCCATTATTGAGCAATTAAAATGTGAGGCTGAACTAAGTGTTTGGACATAAGATGCTTATTTTAGCTGCTTTGGTGTACCAAAATGCAGCTGAGATCTTCTAAGTATCGACTGCTCTCTCTTGTCCCTTCTCCCTTCCCCAGAGCCCCAGGATGGTCAGGCTGACCCTACTAGCTCAACATACCTGAGCCTGGCCGAAACTCTGTTAATCTACACATTCTTGTGAATCCCAAGGGGTTTGTGGCATCTCTGGTATTTATTTGTTCTCTCACTTTGGGGGAAGGGAGGAGACAAAGGACTTGGCTGTGAAGGCAGCCAGCACACTGCCAGGCTTTGCAGTAGCACTTCAAAGTGAATGTTTTGTTTACTAGATAAGTGTAAACTGATGTAAATTTGGGGTGAAGATACAATGAATTTACTGATTCTTATTCTCTCCTCCCAATAAGGAATGAAGAATGTTAATCATGTAAATATTAGAAAATAGTCCATCATCAGATTAATGAAAAGCTTAATATTAAAACAAATGTATTTATTCAAATTTATATTCCTTACCTTGAAGGAATGTAACATCCTGATGTATTGTCTTGGTGAATTAAAAAAAAAACAAAATTACAACAAAAAACTCCTAAAGTGTGTAAAGGCGAACAGAGTACAAATACATGGGATTATCACACCCATTTATAAGAGAGAACTAGATACTGAAGGCCTTAAAGCTAAAATAGAAATACTCTTCAAGAAAAGTGGAGGCTTCATGAAATGTAACAGCTGTCAAATGTGTAACAAGTATTTCTGTAACAGTTCTTTGGACTTGAAATGGTTTTGACCTGACATTCCCCCCTCAGCGATCTGTTGGTTTTTTTGAATTCTGCATTTGGTTTTGCCCCTTTTAGTATGACAGATGCTTAAATGTATGACACTGCTATGTATAGTCTATCTTGCAATAATGTTTTCTCTGCGTTTTTTTAAAAACGATTTTCTTTAATTTATCTGCAGGAGTCGGAAGCTTCAGATCAGGAATATCCCGCCTCACTTGCAGTGGGAGGTAGGAAGTTACTTTAAAAAAATTTATATTTTTGCTTAAAAACTGTTTCTGTTTCTCTCTTTATCTACAGGACTTTTCCCCTTCCCCCACCTTTCACTTGCTTTGCACACACCACCCATTCTGTTCTGGGGAAAAATCCTTTGGAAGAGGGAACAATAGAGCCTTCTAAGCAATTCAGATAACTGCCTTCATTTCTGTTTTCCAAGTTAACCATAAAAAATGTTGAAATGGATTCCTTGGTGAATGCTGACTTCCTGATGCAGTCACTCTCTTTGACTGAAAGCTCATCCATTTTGGACCTTGCTGGTGTTTGGTGTATGAGTTCAGCAAACTTAATAAAAGTTCTTATTTAAGTACTTGGTCAAAAACTTTTACAGAAGCAAAAATTTAGTTCTGGTCCTTTTTTAGGTGTGGGGTTTCTTGGGGGCTTTTTTTTATTTTCCTTGCTCCTTTGTATTGGTGGCACTATGGCAAATTTTTTGTTCATAGTATTCTGGTTATTGGCTCTCACCAGTATAATACGTACTTGCTGTTTACACTCCACAAATAGTGTTCTAAGTTTTGCCATTGATGGCCAACTGTGAGAACAGATCTGTTTTCTTTACTAGTTTTCTGCCTTGTATATGTTTAATTTTTTTTTTTCTTCATGTTTTAGTGTTAAGTCATCCTCTTGCCTGAGGGATTTTAAAGGGTGGTGGGTTTGGGGATAAAGCTCTGGTAGCATTGTTCCTCCAGCAGGTTTGGTCTGCCGCCTTCATCTGACTTTCCATCTGCAGCTATTTCTTTGTTTGCACTGCCTGATTGCCTCCTAGCTTTGAAGGAAAATGGAGGCATTGGTCTGTTGAATCAAGGCTGTCAACCACAGGGTCTCTGTCAGGCATCACACCACCTCTCATTGCTCCAGCCTGCCTTTTGGTGCCAGCTGTCCATGTGAGCTTTTCCTCTGCACTTCCCAAACCTTGCATACCCCTCAGCTGAACAGTATCCACCTGATATCTCTTATTTCAATTTCATAACTGCTTTTTTATGTCAAACTTCTGGGAAGCATAGTAATAGAAATGGTTGAGACTGACTAATTTTGAGATTAACTTATTTTTTGGTACAAAATTCCTCTGAGGATTTTGTGTAGGAATAGTAAGTATCAGAGCAGAGGGATACAACTCAGATGTGAATAGACAGATGTTTAACAGAACTGCTGTTGAGCAGAGTACTTAGAAATGCTTCTACCTGCTCCTGACTCCTTTCACATGTAGCTAATGCTGCTTGTATATTGCAGGTATCTGCCCTGTTTGCCATCTGCTTTCTGATCCCTCAGAAATGATCCCTCTTCTCCATTGTTGCAGTTTCTGTTGTGACATCTGGTCTCAGACAGATGTTTTCTCTGCCCATCTTTTTAAAAACACTTTGTCTTCCTAAAGTTCCTAAGGAAGAGTTAAAATTGCCCCTATTAAAATAATCTCAGCCTTGCCTACATGCCCTCAAGTTACTTTTACAGACCTGACCCTTTGAGCACAGAATTTATAGATGCAGAAATTACTACAATACTTCTTTTGCATTCTCTTGCAACATCAGGGTTGCCTGCCAAGTACAGTTTGTCCACTAATTTCCTAAAGCTTTTCTTTGTAAGTGCTGGTGGTCTGGCACCTCTGCACTTAAGCAGGTAAGCTTTGTATGTCCTTAAAAGATACATAGTGCTGATAAACTGGTAATTAAATTCGTCAGGGAATTGTCTCATGTCAGTTTACCCTGGGTTCTGATATCTTTTTTTTGTTGTTGAAATCCTTGAAAAAACTTTCTTTGAACCTCTGTAAGAAGATTTTTTGATTGTTCCCCCTTAAAATAAGTTTTTCTTAGTGGGGAGAGTAGAAATGTATAAGGTTCAGAGAGGTATTTTTATTGAAGCAATGTTCTTGCAGAATGTTTTCTGAGTGGATGGTATGTGAGTGTGCACATGTAGCAGCTGGAGTGATTTTACTTAGATTGTGTTTTATAGTCCCTCTGTGCCAATTCACTTGCCTCATCACCCCTTTGTTAATTGCTTGAATCAAGGCTGACTTCTAATAGGTGTGAAATCCTTAAAAGCAGACCAAAAGAACTGATGAAAGAGGTCTCTAGGTTAGTCAGTCTGCCAGCCCTCATGTATGTTCCATATTGAAATACAAAACACACTTTGTACTCTGAAACACCTTTCCTTTTACTGTGACATAGGATATGTGAAAAGAACAGCAGATTAATGTTCCTGTGAACTGTTTTCCCCTGCTATAGCCACTATTAGGAAGGTTCAAGTGCCATTCTTTGCAAAAGCTGTCTTTGTTTTCTTTTTTTTTTCCCTTTCTAAAAACAAGCTCTTTATTAAGGCTGTGGGAGTGCCCCTAGAAGTCAGTGTGCTTGCCTCTAGTTCAGTGATTCACAGCTCTTCTTGTTGCCAGGTGTCACACAGTGGTACCTGTATGCCTTGGGCCACGAGGGACTGGGACCCAGCGAGGATCTCTGTGCACAGAGATGGCCCTTGGCTTATAACAAAACACCCACAGGGCCCTCTTATAAGAAAGGCATCCATAACATTCTCAAATATAGCTCATCTGAGCTGTATTGGTGGTAGCTCCCACTGCTGAGCACCACAGATGAGTTTTGCCTACTGGTTTCCAAAATCAGAAAATTTTTCAGGGAATAGTGAAGGTTGGTTTGAACTGAGAATGTTTTGAGATCCATCACCTGAGGAAGGTGCCCCCCACTGTTGGTATAAGTTCTTTGTTCTCCATGTAGGTAGAAGCTGGCTTTTGAAAACCTAGAAACTGTTCCACTGGTGTACCCTCTTATCTTTCTAAGAGATATGTATGTCTATTTAGAAAAATCTGGTGCCTTTAGTAGAAGAGAAGAGAGAAAACATTGAACTTTAGTGATAAGGAAATTTTTACTTCCCCTTGGATGTAACTGGGTGCCCTGAAAACTTATGGTAAAACCCTTGGCCCACAGTTATTCCATATAGATTGGGAAACAGTGGGTATAAATGGCCACAGAATAACAAGCATTTATTAGCAAGACTTTTCAGGAACAAAGTGCTGAAATTCAGATTAGCTATTTGCTTTTCTGGCTGCCCCTTTTGACAAAAATATTCCAACCAGTGTTCTCCTTCACGTAGGTTGACATTGCTGATTAAAATACTGACTCTTAAAACCAGCCATAGCAATCAGGCTTGTAGTTGTTTCCTCTGTGTTATGTAAGACCTCACTATGCACTTATCAGACCATGGTATAAGCAAAAAAAGGTAAGATAACCCTTTTAGATCATATTCAGAGCTAAGTGGTGGAGGAAAAGGCACTTAATGAACTGCTATAATCTGCTGAGTTACTACTTTGAAGCAAAACTGTAAGGTTGCTATCCTGAAGAGCTCACTTGAAAAGTGCAGCTGTAAAAGATAAAATTTTAATTTATTCCAAGGCATTCAAGGTTAAGTTTGTACAAAACTTGTCTGGTAATTAATTTGAACTTCACAAGATTTTTGGCACGGTTCTGTAGGTTTGTGTGTGTGTGGGTTGGGTACTCTTGTGCTCCTTGCCCAGCTAGGAGGAACTGGAGGTGGAGGGAAGACAGCATCTCTGTATGAACTAAGAACATTTAGAAGTTGCCTCAGACTGCAGCTGGAGTCTGGACTGGTAGAGGATTAGCCAGGGTCATGTTTTCTACTCATCCATGAGTTCAATTGCATCTTGCCCCTACTCTCACTGGACTGTCTCTGAGAATTCTGGTTCAGTGACCAGTTCCATAGAAGCATCATGACTTCTGCATGACAAATCCTCCTTTTCTGCTGCTTACACATAATTTGCCTCTAGAGGTTATTCTATCCATAATTTGTAATTTGGAGAACTCATGCATGATCAGATTTTATTGTTTAAATCATTTTATCTTGTTACAAAGCCTGTTCTATGAAGCAAACTCTCAAACAGTGCATCATTTTTAGTGCTAGTACCTAGGTAGTAGTAGTGTAGTATGTAGTGGTAGTGTTCTTCCCCTTTTCTGTCCTCACTCTTGGAATACAAAGCCCAGACTGATGGTAAGAATCATGACTAGTGAAGGATTTGGAATGTTGTTTCTCATTCCCTACACATACCAGTCTCATCTTACTCATTGGACACAGGTACCTGGACTCTGTGGTTGCTGCAGGAAAGCAAATAGATCTCCTCTTACTCTTTCCTGAACTGCAGTCTGTAGCTGATTTGACTCCTAATTTGTAATGGCAAGTACTCTCTCTTAGCTTGTGCGTGTCCAGCACTGGAGGTGTATTTGCAAGACAAAATTATAGGTCCTCTGGAAGGAGATTCAGGTATGGTGATTTAAAACTGAAGTACCTAGAGTTTGTTTCTGGTGTAACACAATGGGGATTTGAGGAGAGTTCTGAGAAGGAACTGTGTGATACCAACCCCTTTTATTTCTTTCTTTTAAAACATTTTAAAACTAGCATCTATGGGTGTAGAAGATGCTACAAGAGATTTTATTTCCAAATATTTTTTCCATGTTTAGTGAATAAAACACTAGAGAACAGACTTTCAGGACACAGATGGTGCCAGAAATGGCACTTGCTGGCTCAGCAGGAAGGTAGCTGTTGAAGAGTTCCCACTTATCTTCTGTGGGCTTATTTCCTTATCAGTTTGGATGGAGCAGATAAACAGAGTTGATGAACTTGGTAACAAAAAAGGTAGACTAAAAGCTGAGCCTGTGAGGTGTGAACCTGTTGAGTAGCAAAGAAAGCAAGGAAAATGCTGTGAATGTGTATTCCTAGCTTTGCTGTGAGACTTGCAGGTTGCTTTCGGGGACAGAAATGTGTGGGAAGGAAGGTCTGATTTAGCTCTTCTGAAGGCAAAAGAATGTTACTAAACAGGGTTTGCTTTTTCCTCACTTTTTCGTGGAAATGAAAAATGAAGCCTCATGATTATGTTGAGACCTCCAATGTTTGAGATTCCCCAAGCAGAAGTAGTAATGGAAAAGGATTTCTAGAGCTGCAAAGTGAGCGTGGGCTCCACATCGAGATTTCTGACCGTGCAAGGAAGGTGGCGATGTCTCAAACCTATCTGCATATTTTGTAAGGCAACTTTGAGTATCATTAAAAGGATAGAGACTGATTCTCACTGGGAAATGTTTGTAAGTCTTATGGTGCACTGAGTAACTGTGCTGAGGATCTGTAGCAGCTTGTATTGCTGCTTTGAATAAAGCAGCCAAGCTCTGTGGGGTGGATTGATTGCTCTTCAGAGATGCAGCGTAAAAACTAACCTGGATGAACGGTACCTGCTTAAGATGCAGGATATGAAGAGGCCAGGTGGGGATCTTGTGGGTTTTAGGAAAAGAAAACCAATGAAACTACAGCAATTAAGAATAAATTACGATTTTATAAAGTAGATATTTCTCATAAAACCAAGATATAAATAGGAGATGCAGGAATGAGCTGTGAGTAAAATGAAAAGAGCTCTAGAAGTAAGGTGACTCAACAATAAAGATGGATACAATATCTCAAAATATGGTCTCTCACCTCAACCTTCCTCTAAGAATCCTAACTTAATGTAGTGCTATAAAAATAATGTTTAGCTATAAAAATGCTAGCAGAAAGCTAAGCATGCACAAATCTGCTGCTTCCTGCTAGGTCTGGGAATCTCTGGTAGGGATCTTTGAGAAGGAAACAGAAAACAGTTTGCTACATCAGGCACTAAGCTGTATTTCTTGTCAATTACTACTTGTCCTACTCAGCAGGTGAATGGAGAACATGTTATTCTGCTCTCTGCAGCAGTCTTTTACATATTGGAAGACTTATGATGCTTTGGGAGGGTTAAGGAGGGAGTTTAAGTTCTTTCAACTTCTTCTCAAGACTCTTATTTCTAGGCTATTTGTTGTTGTGAATTCTCTCACCTGGCAATGTCCCATGAGGCTTCTCCAGGGTAATTTCTGTAGTCTAAGATTGCTTTGAGCTCTTGTCCTCAGGTATATTGTCACTCCATTTCAGCTTTGTGCCATCTTCAAATTTAGTGAGCAGAAGCCTGATAGAACACTAGATGGTGTAGTCCCTGCAAACCCTGTGAAATTTTAGTTTGACAGTAGGCTGGTAATGACTCTTACCTGACAGAGATCCCAAGGTCAGCTTCTCACCTGCTGTTGTACTGCTGTCAGTGTTTGCCTTACGAGTTTGTTGTAGGGGACAGTGTCAAAAGCCTTTGGAAGGGAGATTCCCTTCCTTTCCCTGATTAATTCTGTTATAATGAGAAACTAGAGAGATTTTTCAAGAATTACACACATCAAACAAAATTTGAACCTTGATCGCGTTTCATTTGGTTCCTAACTACGGGATAGAGGGCAGAGTTGCTTCTGGGGCAATGCAGAACCTCAGAAAGGCACTGCTTTCTCCTGGGCTTGTATCTATACCCAGGGGAGCATGGGGGGCTGCCTTTGCTCCTCTTCTGACAAGAAGAAAAGAGAGTGTGACCATCTTTCTTTTGTTATCTGACCTGGGACACACACTCTGAATTAAGTTTTTCCTGATCTGCGCATATTTCCCATTATCTGGCTGGGCTTAGCTGCAGGTGAGGCAATCTGATACATCAAAGTGACCACCCAGTTTTGCACTTCAGATGGCATACTGGCTTATGTTGAGATTTTAATTGCCTGGCTTAATTATAGGGGGTGATATTTACAGGTATATGTGAAGTAATCAACACCACTTGCAGGTGTTTAAACTACAGTGTGGGAGTGGAGGTCCTCGGATAAATATGCAATACGCATATTTCTCACTTAGATTGATTTAGTCATACAAATGTGTTGGTTACAGCACTGCTTATAGTTGTCATACAATTGTTATAAACAAGGGGAATGAGGAAATGAGGGAAGTTAATTTTCTTTGAGATTTGGGCTACAGCATTTTTTCATTTAAATCAGAGTCCTACTAAAAACAGTTGATAGTGATACTTTTATCGAACATCTGCTCCTCTGTAGGACTTAATATCCCAGAAGTCCCTAATGAAGGTATTTTGTTGCTCTTCTGTTATAGTTGTAGGCTTAGAAAAGTCGCATTGCATTAGTTAACACAAAGGTTTCTCTAGGAAACTTGTAGTAGCTTAAGTAATGAGTAGGGAAATTAGAGGTGAGGCCAGGGTTCTGTTACACTAAGCACCTAGAAGATACAGGAGGTGGTCTTCCAACCAAAGGAACTAGACATCATGTTCAGAGAAATCAGAAGACTCATGGGATCAGAGCTGGTTCACTGACCTAGTTCAGAGGTGTGCAAGTTGCTCTTATTACTCCAGGTGGCCCAGGTAATTAAGCCAAAAGAAGAGGAAGCAGAAGATTTTGGGCTGTGCTGCAGGAAATGTGGTGTTGGGTGGATGTTCAGGCAGCCACGGGACTCGTATGGCAGAGGCAAGAAATTTGGCTGAGCAAGTTTTACACTGTGCTGTGAGGTGTCTCAGCTTTTTGAACATGATCTTAAGCAAGCTGAGTGACTTTGGGGCAAGGTTTGTGGGATGCTGTGCAGGGGACAAGGAGTGGAGAAAAGCTTCCACTTGGACCTGAGACTTTCAAGCTGTTGGCTTGTCTGAGCCACACAACTCTGATTCAGTGAGTTGTCTACATATCTGTTTTAGGGTGTAAGCTGCTTTTGGCTGTGATGGGCTCTAATTGTCAAAACACAGCAAACTGGTGAGTTTTAAGTGTTAAATTCCAGCTAATATGTGCATAATATTTGTCTTTTGAGACTGCTTTTATAGCCCTGTGTCTTACTTCCCTTCCAGAATTCAATGGTAGAAGTAGCCAAGTGGAGGGTATAGAAAAAGGAAGAAATGTTTCAGTGTAACTGTTCAACCAAAAACTCTTCCCCCCATCCAAATTTGTTCCATTGTCCTGTGAGTGAGATGAGAAGAAGTCTGTTTTCATTTCTGGTTTTTAGTCTGTGATAAAGGAAATCACAACTTGTAACCTCTTAATTTTGAGAAATGTTCTAACACCTAAAACAGCTGTTAGTGTGCAAGAATTTTGGCATTGTCATTATAGGGTTGCTTGGCACTGTTAAAACAATGTGTTGCTCACAAGCCTAGAATAATAGTTACTTGTTTACCCTGTCACTAACAGTGACTCCAAAACTTGAGAAATCTTAACAGACATAAGAAACTTTCTTGGTTCAAAACTTTTTGGGAAACCAGCCATCAATTCTTATTTTTTATGTGCAGTTCTAGAGAGGTGTCAGTGAAGACTTTTTGTTCAAGGACTCAGTTGTCAAGTTGTTGCACTCCTTAGCTATAATTTCTACTTAAAAATATTTCTCTAGCTATAATTTCTTACTTCTATAATTTCTACACTTTAATCATGATGCAACCACTTTATCCAGCATTGTGACATGTTTGTTCTGAAAATTACAAAACCATTCAGGTTGGAAGGGGTCTCAGGGGGTCTATAGCCCAACTCTCTGCTCAAATCAGCACTCTGTATTGAATTCAAGCCACACTGCCCAAGGTTTTCTCCCATCTAGGAGATCTCTAGAAATGCAGTTCATGCAACCTCTCTGGGTGACCAGTTCTAGGATTAATTATCCTTTTGGTGAGAATTGTTTTCCTTATACCTGGTGAGGACATCTGTTGTGCCAATTTAAGCCTGGTGTCTCCTGTTCTCCCACTCTCCACCCCTGTGAAGAGCTTGGGTCTGTCTTCTCAGTGACCTCTGGGGCAGGCTGCTGCTATGTTCCCCCCAAAGCTGTCCATTCTTGGGCTCAACATGCCCATTTTCCCCAGCCTTTCCTCACTGGAGAGGTGTTCCAGTCTCCACTCACCTTGGTGGCCCTTCACTGAATTAATTCCAGGTTCTTAATGGGTGCCTTGTACTGGAGGTCCCAAAACTGGATGAAGTATTTGCATGTGATTGTTTATCCCCTTTTACTCAGTATTCATTAGGTTTCCTTCATCCATTGCCTGTGTTCCTGTTAATACAGGGTGTTTTTGACCTTCTTTGCTGCCAGGCCACAGACACTTGTTTCTTCCTTCCAGGTAGGAAGTGGCCAGGTAGGGTACCATCCTCTGAGCCCTAGTGTTATTCAGTATAGCATCATTACTGGAATTTAGGCTGGATGTGGAACTTCTGCAAGTCTGTCACCTGTATATAGAGCAGGGAAACCTGCCTGGGAATGGTATTGCATCTCTGCAGATAGAGGTTGTATGCCATTGCTGGATAAATTTCCTTAAACACAGTCATAAATTAAGCCATTGTTCAAACCACCCTTAAGTGAGACAGCCTGGAAACCAAGTGAGTAGCACCACCACACTGCTGGGAAGAGTTTCATTTCACACATAATCTCATGATCTTGTTTACCACTGGTACTCCAATAGCAGGAACCCCAAACTGCCAAGGGACTGCTTGGTGAAAATTGTAGGTTCTGAGGCTTGCAACCTCATAGCAAAAGTCCCAATTTATGTTTTTGGTCCACAAAGTAATCTACTTTTTAAATAAGAAAAATGTACTTATCCGTGTCAAAGCTATTGACATAGTTTTTTTGTCTTTCTCATGGAAATTTACTGTCTCCTAATTCATGCTGCCTGATATCCAAATCTTACTCAGTTTTCTCTCTGTCAAATAAGGAACAAGTAGTTCCTACTGGTGTCACATCATCTGCTGAAGTGCTGGTTTTAGATGCTTCAAGTGCAGCCCAAAAACTCCTGAAGAAATTAGACATCCATACCTTTTCTGTTGGCACATATGAAGCTGCTGGTAAAGCTACATGCTTTTATAAACAAAAATGCCCTTCAAATGTTGTAGAATTGGTGTGATTAAGGAAATAGTTCCTCCTGTCGTGCTCTTAGGGAAGTCCTGAACTAATTTCAGTTACCTGCCTTGAAAGAAGAGGCCACTAGCAGGGATTGTTGCTTCAGACTTACCTCTTTTAGAATTTGAAAAAGAATCAAAGGAAATGTATAAAAGATTTGTTCCTCAGGCAATAGTACAAGAAACTTTGAGCTCTTGTTCACAGTAGCCAAAGGAATATAAAAATGTGAACTTCAAGTGGCCTCACTGATTCTTAATCCACTCTACTCAGTTTGTGCATAAAGAACAGGAAATCAGCAGCACTGGGTCAGAAGAGAGGTCAATGTGCAGTCATGTAACCCACCTTTACTGTGCCTTGGGAGAGGTACAGGAATAAGGGCAAGGACATAGTGATAGCTCACCAGAGCAGTCTACTGGCTTTTGGCATTTTGTAGCCCTGAAACCTACTGACCTAAAACCAGTGAGTTGGTATATGAGAAATTAATCTGGAGTTTCTAGTAAGCATGTTCTTGAACCATGCAAACTGCTGACATCCACAATACACTGCAGTGAATTGGATTCTTAGGGCATGTTGAAGGAAGAATCATCCCATTTCACATGCTTTGAACTTCCACCTACCTCCCAGCTCTTGCATTGGAAGGAAGAGTGAATAGAGGTAGCTCTGTTAACTTTTCCCTCCCTCTCTATTTTCCTTACTCTTTTAATGACCTTTATTCCTCAGCCCTTTCTTTTTCATGCTGAAGAGGTAGAGCCTGCTTAGCTGCTTTTGGAAGTTGTTTCCCATTCTTTAATTATCTTTGTCCATTCTTGGAAGTTTTAATTTATCTGGAATTGAGTAACTAAATCTGTGCATTATTCGTTTTAGATTGTTTCACGTTATGAAGGCAGTTGCTGTCAGACAACTCTGTGTATGTATTAGGCTTTGCTCCTTTAAATAACAACAAATCCCTCCCCCCCAAACCAATCAACCAGTAAAAACCTGTACAGAGCTAATAAGTGGAATGGGACTTGCTTCTTATGTCTCAAGAGATTAGCAGACTTTGCTTTTTTTATGATGGCCATGGCGAAAATCGACATTATCAGCGTGCAGATCCTCCTCTGGGCACGCTGCTGGTTGCCAGGAAATGTTACATTTGAATCATATGCGTACCACATGTTGACCTAACTTTATGCAACTGACTCTTTTGTGGAGGGAGGGAAACAAAATGTGATTATTTCCAAGGGCCTGGCTAGTTCCAGCCCTATTGATGCTATAACGCAATGGAAGTCAGCACATCTCTGCTCATAGCTGTGCTTAGGCGTGTGTCATTTTTGTCTTGTTTGCTAGCCAAGCAGAAACTGGTTCTTGGGCTATCTCTCCAGTGAACAAGTCTGTTGTGGGGTTGCTCGTGACACAAACCTATTTCATTGCTACTTGTACAAGTACACTGCTGGATTGCCTCTGTGCTCCTTCCCACAGTCACTGTTTTGGTTGTAGCCTTGAACTTGACCATTTAAGATTGAGGCCCCATCTGTGTCCCTTCTTGCAGCTCCTACTTTGCTTTCGTTCAGTGCTACAGGAAAATCTTGACTTATTTCTTGGATGAGGGGGATAAAGGAAGAAAATGAGCTCCGCTGCAGAATCTCCTGCAGAAAAAAGGAGACATACAGCTGAGGCAAGCAGTGAAGCTGTTGTATCAAGCTCAGGGAAATGTCATAATCTTACAGGAAGGCAAGAGATACCAACACAATCTGCAGCTGCACAATGCCATTTCATCCAGCAGCTACTGCTCGCTCCAGGAGCTGCATGCTCCTGGGGATTTGGGTACTGCCTGCTGGGCTGAGGCCTTCAAAACCTGCAGTGAGGACATGAAGAATCAGCAGGAGGTCTCCAAGATGCAGGTGAACACCAACAGAGCTAAATCTGCTGAGCAAGGGGAAGAGAGGTGAAGGTCTGTTAATTTTGTGTTATTGTAAAGCCCGAAGCTCCCTCTGATCCTGTGTCCCAAATTGGTAGCCAAGTACATGTGGGCAGGGAGGGAAGGGAATGTAACTTGAAATAGCTCCCTTATTTTCAGACATTGAGTGTTGTGGCAATCAAAAAGGGGGATGTGACTAAAAGCCATCAAAACCACTTCCAAGCACATGCCTTTTAGTGAAGCAAATGAGCAGGATTTTTAGAATATAATGCAAACAGGAAATCACTCTGAAAACTGTAGCCCACCATTAACTTGCTGAGGGAAGGGAAGACAGATTAAAACTATCCTTGCAAACAGCTGCTTTGTTACAAAACCTAATAGGGGATTGAATGCATGTGTAAGAAATGAATCCAAATCAACACCTTTTATTGGGTGCTGGGATTTTTTTGTTGCTCTTAGTAATAAGATCAGGCTGTTGTTATGTGAATAGTAGATAGCTGTTCATGCAACAATTTCACTTATTTGCTCACATAGTTCCTTTACTGAACTTATAGTTACCCAGTGTGAGCAGCAGCTAGGAGGCCAACCTCAGCTATGTACTTTGAAGTGGAGGGGTTGTAATGAAGTGCCAGTGGCTTCTAGGAAGGTGTTGCTCAGCCCTTTTTTGCATTGGATTTATAATTAAACCTGTAGCCTTCACGATTGCATATAGCAGCTGTTGCCCTCTTGCATGTGGCTATCAATCTGCTGCCCGTTAGCATGTGCTGGTGTTGTTGTGGAGATTCAGCAAGGTTTTGGTCTGGGCACATCTTATATCCTACCTTCTCAGCACCTCTTTCCTTTTCTTGGCATGTTGTTTTCTGGTATCTCTGATTTTCTGTCCAAATCTGTAGAAATTTGCAGGAATCGGGCGTTTCTAACTAATGTTAGAGACAAGTGTTCATGACTTCCACCACTTTGCTACATGGCAGCTTCTAGTCTGAGCCAATGTCTCGTGGTGCCTCTGGACCCTATAGAAATGTACATGTTGGTGACTGTTTTGTGTGGCCATATGTTCTAAAAGTAACTTCTGCCTTTGTAAAACATACAGGAGAACTCTCAAAGCAGTGTCCTCACCTGACTAGTGAAATATCTTAACTTGCTTCAACATGGAAGTGTGGGTTTGTTTCCAAAATAGATATAAGCTATGCAATGCTTTGTTTCAGCTTGCCAAAGTCTGGTCTTGCAGCTTCCCTGGGATGCATGAGGCATTGATGTGTTTGCAAGTGCCCTTTGTGCCTTCCTGTTTAAAGTCTGCAGGCAATCACCTCCTCCATCCTTTTGGAAAGTTACTGTCTACAAAGCAAAGACAGGAACAACTTTTTTCTTGCAGTAGGAATACTTGATTTTCTGAGATCATGCATGTCCACAGTTCCAACTAATTTTCCATAACCAACCTGTTTTGTGGCCACCCTTGTGCTCCATTGTCCATGTTTCCATTGGGCAGTGGCTGTTAATTTCTCCACCATTTAGACAGTGAAGTAATGCAGTCTCACAGAGGTGAGGCAAAGAATTGGTCATTGAGACTGCAATGTGTAAGGGAGAAGGATCCCCACATGCACTACCCTGCTAATGTGATCACAGGCACAGAACTCTGCAGTGTTGTGCACATATTTTTAAGGCCTTTAAGAATATTTTTGATAAACACAAACAACACAGGATCAAGTACGTAAGTGAAAAGACCACGGAGCTTCTGCCTTGCAGCAGAATTTGTCCCTTTCAGAGAAGCAGGTGGTACAGGTTGTGTGAAAAGGTGGAAGTAATGTGCTGTTTTCTGTACTGACTAAAAAAAATATATATTTGAGGAGTAAGCAGGTTGTAGACTGCCCTGTAACTAGTGGAGTGAAAAATCTTCATGGTGCAGTGGTGTTTGACAGTTTTTCTCTTTAGATTTCTAGGTTTAGTGGAAGTAAGTACAACCAGAAATGATCAACAGCTGTTCCAGCAGAATTTTAACTATTTTCTACTCTGTATGTGGTAGAAAATATGATCTCTCCTGCTTCCTTATATCTAACCAAGTTCTTGTGAGTGGACTCGGGACAGAAAAAATTTCCATTTTGCAAGTAAGAGAAAAAGTTGCCTTCAGTCTGAATTGGAAGTATTCAATGAATAATGATAAAGCTAATGTCTAAAGCATAAGAGAGGGCAGTGCTGACTTTTTCTGCCAGAGGGAGATCCGTGTGTGAGGGGAAGCCCCTAAAAAGCCCTACTGACTTCAGCAGCATGTTGGCTTGGTTCACTGTCATTTCTTTGGGTCATGGCAAAAGCTTCTTAGTTGTAAAAGTTAAGAGTTTGAAGATTTTTTTTTTGAAAATGTAGAAAAAGAAATAATTCTCAAGAATGTTTATCTTTTGTCATCTAATTAAGGCAGATAAAGGTACGCACTTCCTTTCACAAGAGTTGTCATTCAGGCAATAGTAAATTTATAATCAAGTGAGGGATCATTTGAATACTAGGTTTCAGGACATTGATATCATCACATTCAATTTGTGTCTAAGAAGTTAATTATAGATACTGAATATTAGTTCTGCTTTTCTTTTAGATATCTTAAACTTGGCAAAAGAAAAATGTAGATTATAAAAAGATTTAAAATTAAAGTCTCTGAGTTCTAACATCTCATGCACAGTTACTTAAACTTTAAAAAATGCTTTTAAATAGATCTTCCCAGACTGTTAGTCTGATGCCAGATGAACAGTTCAGGGGTATTTCTATAAATCAGCAAAGGAAAATTTTACCATGAGCTGAATCCCAATTATTGTTTGTGAAGAAGAAAAGTTCAAAAATAAAACCCAAATAATCCAACAGCATCCCCAAACCCAACCCTTTCTCTGTTTGTATTTAAACCTCCTAATAAGCATTTTCATAACCTTACCTGAAAAAACCCCACTGTGGTTGTCCATGAATTCTCTCATTTGAAGTCCCTGTCTTCCTCCTTGCAAAGTATTTGCTTTTCACCAGTTTTTCTTTCTCTGAGTTGAGCAAAAGTGAGCTAAATAATAAGCTTCTATTATCTTACCTGCTTTGTAACCTGTCTGATGCTGGTGTTAGCAGAGAAGTGGAGGTGCTGTGAGCTGTCCTGGTGCACACTGGGGTGTGTTTTTTCAGCAAGCAGTTTACCCCATGGCTTTCTAGGCTTACAAACTATTGGGTGAGGCTTCATACCTGGAGACTTATTGCCCCAAAAGGAAAGGTCTCCTCGCCTGTGAGCCAAGGCTCCAGTCCCTTTTGGCAAATAAGAATGCTCTGCAATTCCCTTTTTCTTTCATTTCAGATGACTGAAATGGAGGAGGATGGTTTTATTTTCTTGGCTCCCACCTCCCGGTCCTCCATGCTCTAACCACAGCATCTATGTGGTAACATCCTTATTCTGGATTCTGTGGGTGCTAGAGAGCCTCCTGGGATTTGTAGGACACACAGCTTTCCTGGGCCTTTTGCTTCCCTCAAAGATCAGGACAGGGGTGGGGACAAGAAGGCATCTTACCCTCCTTACCAGGGACCAGTGCCTGGTTACGTTGGTACAGAGAAGGTCTTTTATGAGCTTGAACTAAGGAGTTTTGAATCTCTGTGCATGGATTTTTTTTTTCTCCAGTTTTTGTGTAGTCCTAGTGCTGAAGATGTCATTCTTTCCAAATCATTTGACAGCCAAAATTTGGATGTTACAGAGACAGCATTGTAGCAGTGCTTGAAGATGCACAGAGCGAAGGGATATCTTAAACCTATTCTGTTTAGGGAGTATGAGCAATAATAAGTAGTTGGAATGATATAATTGTATTTCTTTCACCAAAAGAAGTTGGTTTTCAGATTCCTTTGTTTTTTCTTGTTCTAGTGAGAAAATTACTTAAAATTGTAGAAACCCTGTAGTTGTTGTTAATATAAAGTCTTCATATTCTGTGGTAACCTGTAACAGGAATCTTTGCACCTTTAAGTGTCAGCATGTGTATCAGATGCACACAAGATCCTAAAGTAAGATTTTATGTTGTGGCTATCTTGTATAAAGCTATAACCTATAGAATACTCAACTTCCGTCAATTGTTCATGGTCATTATGAATGCAGAAATCTTCCAAATGCAATATACAGGAGGGAAATGACCATAAGTAAGCTTAGACCTTCTTATTTCCTATCCATTGCTGTCAAGTCATACTCTGCTAGGGTTTTAGAAGAATGTTGGTTCAATTTGGGTAAGACTGGTATAAAATAAACCTTATCAGCACAGCGAATGTTTCATACAGAAGTGATTGTGGATTATGTTGTTCTGCAAACCACTTCTGGAACCAAGCTCTAGAAGTATTAGTTTGCAGTTCTGCAGACTGATTTTTCTGTTCAAAAATGTCTGAATAACTTTGCTTGTTCAAATTTAGGTTCTCTTATCTTGTTGAGTACCTGAAACTGCTTTTTTCACCCTACTGCTTGTGTTGCTTAACCACCCATCATCTGGTTGTAACTCATTTCTAGTGATCACTGTGATGCTTGTGTTTTTTCCTTGCCAAGGTATGATGGTCACCTGAAACAGAGGTAACTATTGTGCTAGGGTGCATGAACTTCTCCTTTATTTTTTACTAGCATTTCAATTCATATAATCATTGCCTCTTGCATGCTTTTGTGGCTTTGGCATATCTGGCAGAATATCTTGCAGAAGCATTGCTTTTCATTTCCCTTGGAGAGCGATCCAGATGTAGCAATGCTGTCTAAGGAAATCCTGCTGCTTGACTCCAGCTTTAGTCATAATGGGGTCATTAACATGGTCTTTGCTCTTTCCTGCAGTCCCATGCTATTGTAGCTGTTGTCTCTGCTGTTGTGTATCTGTCAAATTTATTAATCAGCCCAGCCTTTCATAATCTATCAGAAGATCTTTACTCCAGGAAGCAAGAAAACAGAAGATTAGAGAGAAATGTGGGAAACTAAAAGGCATAGCTTCTTCCTTTCTGTTTTCTTGTGGCATAAGATATGCAGAGTAACTTTGGAATATATCTGAATGTTCAATTTGTTTCTTATTTCTAATAGCAACTTCATCAAACTGTTCACTGAGTAATGTGAGAACACGGAACATGTTGGCACCTTCCTGGTGCCAACACACAGCCCACAGGGCCAGCACTCTGTTGGATGCAGGTACCACAATGCATACCACTTGCACTGGAAGTGGTGTGCTCCACATTGAAGTCTCTTTTGGGATAATCAGAGGCTTTTGAATGAGCAGGGCACTTGCTCTTTAATGTGGCTCCTGCATGTTTCACTGATTTAGCAAAACCAGGGTTTGTTTGTGGATGGAAGTCCACCGTAAGTAAAGGTATTTGTCATTTGGATTTTCTAGTTTGGTTTAGGTGAGGAATACAGGTTTTTTTAAATATTCCTGAAGTGTGATGTGCACTGCTCCCTCTTGTTCGTGATGAGTCCACTTTGTGTGGTACAGCTCTTCACAGCTGCTTCTTACAGTCCTTGGGGGATATCTGTGCTCCTCACTTTGTGACCTGTGATTCCTCATCACAAAGCTTGCCCACATCACCCTCTCCTTTCTCTGGGCTGTGCTTGCCAGGGCGTGGAGAGGCAGTTTCCATCTTGCAGGAGTCTCTGGGTGGGTCTTGCGGAGCGCAGCCCTTCCCGACGCAGGCAGGCTCCCTGGGTTTGGCCGAGGCCGAGATGTTCCTAGAGTGCGAGTGCTGGGTTTTGTGTGATCTGGATTGGGACAGTGCCCACTTGGCTGCACCCCTCCCTCAGTGACGGCCCAAAATAAACATTGCGCAAATGGCGAGTCCCTCAAACAAGCAATCAGCGAAAATTGCTGTGCTTCCACTAAGATTAAGACTAATCAAAGTGGGCAGTGATTGCAGGAGTCAGTCTTTGCTTGGAGTGTGTTCTAATGAAGCCTTCGCTGCCCCATGAAGGCACGGAAAGAATATGAAATGACACAACCTACAAAGACTTTACCACTAATTGCATTTTATGTTGTTCAGCTACACCGCAATCTTTCTTGGTCTCATTTTTGGTGGAAAACCCTTCTGGTAAAAAGGAAAATTTTGTGTAGGCTAAGTAAGTAGGAGACATTGAGCTTTTGCCATGAGGTGAAACACAACTTCTGTGGTAAATACACTTCAAATGCTAATCTAAAAAAAATATATCAACACCCCCTCCTGCAAATCAGTGAATTCCTGTGTCTCTAATTAGTTTAAAGGAGAAAAAAAGATGGTATATGAAATATATACATTTTCATTTTATGAATTCTAGTTTACTGTGTGAATAATTCTTTATAAACATAGCTAGTGATTTAAGTGATGACTCATTAATGGTTTAAAAGAAGTATAGTAAAAATGAAACTTGGTTGTTTGTGTGAGAGCTATTTTTGTGTGTGTGTGGTTTGGGTTTTTTTAAAGTTATTTTAGGAGTTACTTTCAGTGGAATCCTAAGAGTTCTCTGCAGTGCAACCGTGATTGCCCACCTCGCTGGTTTTGGTTTTGCCTTTAATACAGTGGCAACAAACTGGGAAATGTTGATGCCAGGAAAGCAAACTAAAGGTACAGCTTCAAAGGGCTACAATGATGTTAAAATGATGGTAAATTTTGATACTTGTTACAGTACCAGATCATATCATCTTACTGTAATGAAGTTGTGATTAAAACCCAGTGTAATTCTAACTTAAATGTGTCACCTCAGTGATTCTTGGCTGGCCAATTCGATTCTGTGCAAGAAAATTCCTCTTCTTGAACACTGGTAGTAATCTTAAGAAGAAAAAATGTAGCAGTCATTAAGCTTTAGAAGACTTAAAGCACTGTATCTTTTCTTATGTACTAGTTCTTCAGAGTGGGGCTTCTTTTTATGATTCATTATATAAATCACTGTGTTTTATTTAGCACTTTACTGAGAGTATTGGACTTAAGAACAGTATGAATGCTTCCTAAAATGTGCATAAATATAAGAACCAAGTTACACCGATAAAAAGGTAATGCATTTAAATTTCAAAGTGTCATTTCCTGTCTGTTTTACTACAAAAACCTTGTCTGTGCATGGAGTTGCAGGAAAAACAACTAATAGAGGTGTGTTCTGCACTTGAGCAATGTGGCTCTTAGAAATATTGTTGCTTTTACATCTTCCAATTAGCAGAACTTAATTCTAAAGATAGGCTGGGCTTAAAGTAACGGGAACTCCAAATTCAGTGACTCGTGGGAGGTTCTAAACCAGTCTGCTTTTCTCAGCCTTGCCTCTTCATGTGTGTATAATCAGGTCTTGAAATCCATAGTTCTTTTCCATTATTTAAAAACTGTACATGATTTTGGATGATCCTTCTGTCAGACCCTCTGCTCATTTAAAAAAAAAAGGTAACCATGCTTTCAGAATACTTACAATGAAGAGTTAGAATTATTAACTGAAGTTTTAAAATAAAACGCTTGACTTGAATAACACTGTAGTATATTACTGCTGTTAGATTAGAAACACTGATCTATGATTTATAAGCAAGTTATTGACTTGGTGGACACTTGGTGTGACACAGTTTTAACAGATGCCAGTGAAAGGTTGTTGCATTTTGTATTAAGACAGGATTTTTAAAACAGTATTTGCTTTCATTTAGGCAAATGAATTAAAAATGAAGAATTTCTCTTACTTAATAGTTTGAGGCAAAGTGATAAAAAACAACCCTGAGCCATAACCTTGATGCCTTCAGATTTATGCAATATATACCTATTTCCCCTTACTTTTTACTTTTTTATTTTTTTACTTTCCTGATGTTTTTCCACTTTGCACTGCTTTTTTTTTCTGCTCTCTCTGGTCCCCTTCCCAACAGAGTGCTGCACTGACTGACCAGTTTGGATTCCATGTGCAAAACCCTGTCTAGATGAGGCAGTCCCAGAGGGTCAGAGCCAGCGGGCTGGTGGTGCAGGCAGACTTGGGCTGGAACTGGGGGTTAAAGATGGCCTGGGGTGACATAATTTGTGCTTTGCATGACTGGGAGAGTGGTGGGGGAAGGACAAAGGTAGCCACATGCCATACCTGAGATCAAGGTTTTGAGGTCAACATGCAGCAACCCAGCTAGTGATTGCTTGGGCTTGGAGGGCAGATTACCTGCACCCTTCACCCCTGTGCTGTAGGGTTTAGCTGGGTAATTTTTCAGCAGTAGAACATCCACAAATCTTTAGAGTTGAGCTCTCTAAATTTCAGCAATGTGGATGCTCACAAAGCTGTTGTGCTGGGCTAGTTTGTCACCTGTGGTTCACACAGACCACCTGAGTAGAAGCACAGGAGTATGTTCATATTTAGGAGAGAAGCTGCAATATGGGGATTAGGTCCACATCCTGCTTTGCTTATCCTGACACAGTAACTTGGAACTGTCTTTTGTTTTAACCTGTTTTCCCATATTTTTTTAGCAGCATGTTTAGTGCGATGTATTCTCTATGAGCAAGTGTTGAAAGTGAGGTAGTGTTAAGCAAACATCTGTTCCTTTGGAAAATTAGTGGGATTTGTTTCTCAACACCTTATTTACTAATGCAGCCAAAAAGAGAGGCAAATATCTCTCTACTATCTTTTCCTCCCTGTCCCCCAGTCCCAAGTTGTATTTGTTTTCTTGCTTTGCTGGCAACAGGAATTTTACACAGCAGTCCCGTGCTGTCCCTATTTACTGTCCCAAGAACAGCACAGTTTGCACATCAGTCTCAGCAGCCAAGGCCATGTGAAGCTGTTAAAGCAACACTGTTGTCCTGTTAACCCTCCAGAGCAATGTCTGACTGCATCTTGTGCCATCTGCTCCTGCCTTCAGACCTGTTTGCTGGTTGACCTCGTCTTTCCTGAGCTCTGTATGGATAGCACTGGATGTAGCTGCCACACATACTTGCTGTGGAGTATCTGCAGTCTGTGGACCATGCTGGACAGCACACAGCACTTAAGAATTTCATTGTCTATGAGAGCTTGAAAAGAAGATACCCTTGAAAGTTCTTTAAACTTTTCTTAAACAGAACTTAAGGTAGTTTCTCAAACTAGTGAAAATGGGTGTTGAAGTCAGCGTAATTGTCAAGATTTTTCTATTCAATTAGAAAAGTCGAGTAAGCTGACTTAGGTTGTTTTTCTTCTGATTTCTGACTTCAGTACTGTAACAGCTTGAATGGCTTCTTCCACTAGAACTCCAGAGAGCATGTGGCAGCTAATTTTCATCTTTGTGTTCAGAATGAGCAGAGCATCCCATGGGCTGTTAATTAGTACCTGCTCTAGTATTTCTGTTCCTTGTAAACCTTGAGAATGCTGCAGACCACATACTAAATTGTAAGGTTTTTTGGTGGGATAGGCTGGTGAAGGTTTGGAGATCTGACCTTGCTGCTGACCAAAGACTTGTTTAAGTGTTTGTAGATGGCTGAAGCACAGCTCTTGTGGTGTCCCCATGCCACTAGAGTGGAGAAAGGAGGAGTTTATATTCAGTTTTCTGGAATTGTGCATCTTTTGGTCCTTGTTGTCTTCCTCACTGCAAAGCTTATTAACTAAGTGTAAAGATGCTCAGTGAGTCTGCCAGTGCCTCTCAGTAAAGAATTTGCTTGAAACTCCTCAGATGATAGTTCAAATAAAGGACACTTGATAGTGAAAAATGCAGCAGACTGGTCTGTGACAGTGGCTAGAGACAGTAGTGTATAGATATAAGATAATAGTGAAAGCAGAGGGTCAAGTGTTATATGTATTGGGAAAACCTTTGTTGTTTGATAATTTTCTATTAACAAATGAGAACTACCAGGTAAAATGTGACTTTATGGTGTTATGCACCATGATCAAGTTATGGAAGTATTGAATAACAGTAAAAATTATGGTCAGGATTAAGGCTTCTTGCTTCCTTTAGATGGCTGTACAGGCTTTCATCCAGCGATGAAATGTTTCTCTGGGTTTTTTTTAACAGCTGATGCTAGAGGTACTGAAAAGTTTGAAAATTAGTCATATGTAGAACCTAAAATAGAAAACCAGTGGGGAATGTAAGGTCTTTGACAACAGTTCTTTTTTTTTTTTTTTTTTGCTGACCCTTTATTATTCTTGCCTGTCTGAAAGACTTTCTGTTCACTTGAAAAACATTAATGTAGTCCATTAGCTTTCAGTTTACTGCCCAGCCCCTCTTGTGCTGCTTCAGGATTTTTGAGTGCTCTGCAGCCATTTCCTTCCGCTAGCGCTGAGCTCCGGGGCTGTGTCAGGAGCCCTGATGCTGCCCTGGTGAGTCACCCTGTAAAACTGAAGCAGTCCCATGTGATTATTCACACACAAGATTTGGGCTCATCTGTCTGTAAATAAGCATGTGCTTGTCTACCTTGTTTTTCCTGTAAACTGCTGAAGCAGTGAAAGCGCTTTCTAGGCATGTGCCCTTGACACACAATGCTAAAAATAGGGCAGCCTGACATTGCTACAAACTCTCAAGCTTCCTAGCTGTCTAAAGAGTCACTCCCTTATTTAAGCAATCATTTGAATAGGCACGTTTTCACTCAGTGTTCTGGGGTGGGGTTTTTTGTGTCCTATTCTAATACATAGAACTTCCAATTTTATTTTTTGTGTACGAGCCAAGTTGGGCAGCATATCTGTAATGGTCTCAGTAACTTTGTATAATGTCACTGAAGGAGGGCAGAGGTGGTTTTGGCCTCTTTAAGGCATCTGTGCCCTTAATGATATTTGTGCTTTATTGAGTATTTTAAGGACTTGTTTCACTTGTGAAGTCATATTGCTGTCTTTTGTCCTGGTTGTTGTCACCATTACTGAAACCACTTCAGATGCGGTTGAGACCTTGTTAAAAGAATAATCAGTTATATTAGCCATAGCTGGTCTATTTTTGACTGTGCTTTTGTCATACCTTTTTTCCAAAAAAGCTGAACTAGTTAAGCCCCTGAAAGCATTTCATGATGTTTTACCAGCATGACACTGGGTGCAGCATGTGAAGGTTGCTGTACTTCCCTCAGATGTGTTCCACAAAACTTGTGCTTTGGGCCTGTGTGCTGTGACACCATGTGGTGTTTCCCACTGGTCATTCAGGAAGCAATTCCTCAGAGCACAGCCTGGTTGAAGCACAAAGCCTGCATTTGGAGCCTGATCCTGAGAGACAGCTCTCCATGCTGCGAGTGGGAAGGGGGATGTTTAGAGCTGGGTATGTGAGGCCAGGGGGAAGGGGAGGGGAAGAGAGATTTATTTTAACTAACTGAAAGCTTAATGTAGCTTCCTTCCTTGCCTGCTTCCTTTGCCCCCTGCTTTACCTTTACAGCAAGAGCATACAATAGTCTGTGTGTCTTTACAGCTGCTGCCCAAAAGAAGTGGGTGGGTTTGCCCCAGACTGTCCTCCAAGCGTGCCTGTGCCATGTGGTGTGGCAGGGGTGTGAGAATGGCACAGCAAAGCAGGCTCTGTGCCTGATGGGTGCTGTGTGAGCAAGGACTCCGTTCTCCCCCCAGCCCAGGCAGTGGAAACACGTCGGTCTGGCAGCACTGACAATTCTGCAGCAGCGGAACTGTGGTGTATGGGGAGCGGGCCTGGCTGAGCAAGCAGCATCCGTGGGCCAGGGACAGGCTGTGAAAGTGCGAGAGATGTGAGCAAGCTCTGGTTTTGGTAGGGCAGGGCTTGGCTTTGCTAGGTTGGTGCTGGTGAGAGAGCAGTAGGCTATCTCATGGCCTCCTCATACGGCCTTGCTGATCAGCCCCCTGTTCTCCTGGTGTGGTTGTAGCCAGCTTTATAATTCAGCAGATCTGCTCCCCTAGGTGGAGAAATTCCCTGTGTCCCCTCTGCATTCCCTCATATACATCCACAGGCTCGGGACTTCCCTCAGGCCTTTCTCTTGTAGCTGTATGACTGCAAGTCCTTCAGCTGTTCCTTGGAGGTCATGTTTTGTGGGCTTTGGGGGGCTCTCACTCCTGTGCTGCAGATGCCTTCAAAGGAGTTTGTGTGTTTTTTCAAGTGGTGGCACATGGAGAGTGACTGATGCTGTGGGGAAACACATGATGGGACTAGCCAGGTAGAGGGAAGACTCAGATTCAGTGCTGGAAAGCAGCATTTGCGGGGAGCCTTGGCTCTGCAAATATAATTTGGCTTATGCCAAAATGATTGTCCTTTCAAACAGAATAGCTCTTAGGGCTTGCACCATATCCTGCCTTATAGCAACACTTAGTGTTGCATGGAATTCTTTGGCGCTAATATCCATGAAACTCTTGAGTGACTCTCACTTTAAAATAATCTGAGATCCTTGGGAAAATGAATGTTTAGTCTCTGTACTTCATCATTCTCTATTGCTTTAGGAGCAGAACTGAGGAGTTTGCAAGCTGCGCTTAGTTTCTTTCCCAGCTTGAGCCACTATAAAGAACAAGTTACACGGCATTAAAAGACAGAGACCAGGCTGTAAAGCAGTACAAATTAAGCTGTGCATTTCTAAATCATGAATAATTCTGAAAAACCTGTTGTATGAGAGAAATGCATGTCCCTGCATTTTTGAATCAGTCGCAGAAAAGGCGTATGGTTGGGACAAAGAAAAGGGGAGGAACGTGACTCATGATGCATGAAAATATATAATTCACTGAGTCTTTCACAGCTCATAAGCAACAATCTAAAAGGAGAAGAAAAACAGCTTAAAAAAAATCAAGCATGAAGGGGCTTCCTCTGTTGGCATCCAACAGGTTGACACCCTTGATGCAGTGGCTGCGTGGCTTTGTAAGCAGTGCCTGGACTCGCTTGGTGAGATTTTTGGCCAGCCACCCTCTCCAGCCTCTCACCCATTGTCACCATCTGCAAAGGCTCTTGGCCCTGGGTGCCCCTGTTTGGCCAGAGCTGCAGTGTGGAGCTGCAGGTGCTCATCTGGCTCCCACCTTAGGCTTTTCTCCCTGCTCTCTCTTGTTACAAGGCAGCCTCTCTGATCTTGCTGCTGATGTGCTCGCTTTGCCCACCTCGGAGGTGTGGTGCAAGGGGCAGCTCTGCCTGCTGCAGCCACTTCCAGGCATTCCTGGTGGGAAGCCCTGGGCTCTGGTTCTGCTCGTGTGTGCTGGGAGCGCAGCCTCCACGAGCATTGCAGGACATGAGCTCATTTCCATGACACTCCACACAGCTGTGTGAGGCTGAACTGCGCTATCTTGTCGCCAGCTTTGCAATCTTTCGAGCTTTTCTTGGGAAGTTATTGCTGTAAACAGGCATGTGCTTGACATCCATGGTTTTGTGCTGGTGTTTTTAATGAGGGAGGAACATTACAATTCGCACCAGGAACGTGAGCTGCAGTCGCTACACAGATGGCCGTATCCTCGCCTGGTCTGGTTCGTACCAGATTTACAACTGCGTGTTCATTATTAGATTGGGAGCTGTGCAGTTCGTAGAGCTTCCTGCATGTTTAAAGTTTGCACAGATAGTGTTCTTCTTGGTGATGCCTGGTAGAGAACTGTGCCGCTGTCTTTACTTAGCAGGTGACACTGGAAAAAAACAAATCCCAATATACTTGTTGTGAGGGTTTGGTTTTCTGAAGCCAAATAAGTAAGATTGGAAACACTTTTGAGGATCTAGAATATTTGCTGTCTCTGCTGGGAAGGGCAGGGGTGCTAAGCTCTTCTGCTTGTTCTGGATTACAGAATTTCAGTTTTGACATCCAAGTTGGAAAACTGAGTGGTCTTTTGAAGCTGAGTGGTTTGTAACCACTGCAACAGCACAACTTATACTTGCATGGGGTAGTTTAGAGGTATATACAATGGAGCATTTATTCAGTTTTTATTATTATTGGCCAGTGCAAAGAGGTGATTCTATTTTACACAAAACCCCAGAATATTTCAGCCTCTCCATACATAATTTAACACTTGGAATTTTGTAATTATGGTTCTAATTGAGCTTGCAGTTGGTAACTCCAGAACTTGAACCATTTGCCTTCCCTCTAATGGTTAGAAAATGAGTGTTTATTGAAAGGTTTAGAGTGACCGATGGCTGCTCTTTCTTCGTGGTATAACAAAAGAAGGACAGGCACACAGTTTCCTGCCTGGTATGCTCACAGCACTTCTTGGGGGTCATGTGCTGGTGATATGTACTTACATATTGCAGTTAAACCTTTTCAGAGCTTTGAAGCTGGAATTGCAAGCGTTTCCTCAAACTTTTTAAAGGAAATTTATGAACAACTTTATTTTCCAAAGCTGGTTATGGCTAAGAATTAAGAGATTTTGTAGTTTGTGCTGTTGCATCTTGATGCACCTCTGTTACAAACTCAGGTTGTTGCCTGTTGTGTTCATGGCACTGCCATAAGTGGTAAGGAGCTCTCGTGCTGTCACTTGCTCTGCACTACTCTGCTTTTCATGGTTGGCTCCCACTGCCATATTTAGAGCCCTTTTTTAAAGGCAAAAATCATATGTAAAAAGTATCAGCCTCCAATCTTTTGCTATGTTTTCTTTTTACAGCTGCAATCAGTTCCATGTAACCTTAGTATCTACCAGCTCTAGAGCTTTGTTTTCCCTTTTTCTTCAAATCACTGCACACCTATTTGATACTTCTACAATGCTTTTAATTTCTATTTAAGAACACAATAGAAAGTAGATTTGGAAAAACTAAAGGGAAGAAAAAAAATTCCTTGTAATATTGCTTTTTTTCCTTACATATTTTGTATTTAAAGGGCAAATGTGTTTACACAGCTGTTCTTATTTGCTCCCCCAGTATGTGAACTGTAGAAAAGATGGATGATAATGTTTTGTGCCTATGCACTCATGTACAGATTTATATTAACAAAATGATATTTTGCTTTATGACCCCATTTCTGTCTTTTAATGCTGCATAACTTGCACTTCATAGTTGGCTCAAACTGAGAACAAAACCAAGAAGCTTGCAAACACCTTGGTACTCTTTCTAAAGCAGTAGAGAATGATGAAGTGCAGAATCTAAGCATTCATTTTCTGGAGTATCTCGGATGATTTAAAGGTGAAATTTATTCAAGGATTTGATGAATATAGCCTTACTCTACACCAGTTACTGATATATCAAGTTGTGTTTGTAGAGACAAGAGTTTTAACAGGTGATATTTTCCCACTGCTGAGTGGAATGGCTGTAGGTATTTCCCTTTACTTCACACTGCCACCTCCTTTGAGATTAACATACTCCTCTCTGCTACTTCTGTCTTATTAGTCTCTTTACCCAAGTGTCTCTCTGGAGGCCTGGGTTTGTGCTTTGTGTGCCATTGTAAGATGTATGTGGACAACTTTGAGGGTATATTCAACAGAAGTAAAACCTGATCAAGAAAGACCCAAGGCCATTAAAACTTTCTGCTGCCTTTAACAAAGATGAAAGTCTGCAAGTGCATAAAATGTTTCAGTACCTGTTGTGAAATGGTAGAAGTCTTAGTAAGTATAAAATACATGGTGATATGTGAAGGGTATCTGTAGTGGTGGGTGTCTAAAATTCATCCATACTCTGATTGTACAGATTCAAAGGTTGACTTGAAATCACTGAGGTGTAGATGATTGTGTCTTATGCTGTGATGGTGTTTCATATAGCTGCTTACAGAACGTGGGAGCCTCACTAAAAGTCAAAACCAACTTCAGTCTAATATATCAGACTAGGCTTGGTTCTGACACTAGGTAGTTGCAGTTGTCATGGGGCCAGGTCTAGATTTTGTCCTCAGCTGCAGTCCTGCTGTGACATGAACACTGGTGGCTGGATTGACTGGACTTGAGCAGATTTTGAAGGCCAGTGAAAGCGTTTGAACTTGAGGCCAATGGTCTGTGCATGCAGCTTTGTGTGTGCTCATGTTGGCATTGTCCTCCTCAAAATAGTGTGTGTGGGGAAAGCAGCACAGGTGCCTCAGTATTGAGATAAGGGAACACAAGTGCAGGGTGTTACATGTCCAAAGTATGGTGTTTGGGTCTCAGAGTACAGGGTTTCTGTCTTATAAAAAGATGGGCAGGAAGCCTACTGATTACTGTGTGGCTGCTGTACATATTTTCCTAAATCAGTAATTTCTGGTGTAAAACTGTCCCTGGTAGACCTGCTCTCAGCTGCTGATGTGAATTCTAGTTATATTTTTCCTGTTTTGCCTGAGGAATACATAGCTATGAATACCTTTAGGAGGCTACTTGAACTGTATTTATAATAATAAACACAATGCTATGACAAGATGCTCAATTCAGTAAACAATATTCCATATGTCCTACCAGACTTTGAGATGTCACTTTTTAAATGAGCTAGGTGTGAGTGAAGTGACCAATATTCATCCTGTGCTAATGCTGTGCAGGGTGCTTTGAGATGTGTGTGCTGGGAGCATATTCCACAATTTATATTTTTACACCTGAAGCAGTTTCTTGGGTCAGCTTGCTCTTCCATGCTGAGTCCTGCTATCCTGCAAGAAGGAGGGGAATTAATGAATATGTACAGCATGTTGTGTGTGTGGACATGCATTTGTACACAGTACAAGGATGCTATTTTAACTTCTAGAAAAAGCACATAGTCAGCTGCACGCATTCAAGCACAAGCAGCTGCAATCCACATCTGTAGCAGGGGCAGTGAGGACCTGTGCAGGAGTGTGGAGAGAAACGGGAGGCTGGACCACTTCTGTGAACAAATTTAAGTTATCCCAAGGATGGATTTGCTTAGACTTACATCTGCCAACTGCCAAAACTAGTTTGAATGTTTTTCTAAGAGGTTTCTAGGAGAACAATGTTCCATATGTCCTACGTAGGAGAATGTACTAACACAGTTAATATGACAAGTATCTTCACTAGCTTCATATTTTTCTTGTTAAAGCTTGCTTTTAGCATTTCTCCTGTGATGAAAAGCCAGCTGAAGGTGTTACCTGTACCATAACAAGAAACAGATGAGAGAAAGTGGGTAATGGTTATTTGTTGGCTTTTTAAAAAATTATACCAAGTATTTATGTAACATGTAGTCAAAAGTGCAGATAAATCAGTCTTCCTTTTCCCAGAATTTGGACAGAAATATCTTGAGTTATTATTTCCTCATTTCTTGTCTGAAGATATAAAAATACCACAAGCACTGAAGATTTCAACAGGAATTTTGATGCAGCCAAAACAGTAAGAAACATTATCTCATAAAGGCATTGTTGTTCAGAGACTTAGGTTCTCTATCAGTGTCATGTTAGAATTTTTTTTGTTAGATAGTTATTGGGAATAAAATGACTTACAGAGGTAACTTTTCTACTTAAAAAAAACCAGAATGGGTAGGGGTGAGGTGGAGGACAAGAGGAGTAAGTGATTTCTGATTCCACCCTGCAAAGCCCACTGCTTGGTGGTCTCATGTTAGATCCCTTCACAGACTATGCCCTGTTCTTATAAATGTACTGAGGGGAAATTCTGTCCTCTAGTTTTAGTCAAGACTCACAGAAGGAAAAAAAAAATTTTAAAAAGCACTCTAAGTTAGCATTGAGATGACTTCAGGGGAAAGATTGAGAGTGGAGCAGTTGGTCCATCAGTCCAGAAGGCCTGGTCTTTTTCTCATCAAGAAATAGGTTGCCAACATTTTTGTGAATGTCCATTCTTGTGAGGATACTTCTGAAGGGTCAAAGAAAAAGAAAATACCAGGCAAACTGAAGGTGAAATCTGTTTTGTCTGTCTCTAAGTATGCAGAAATGAATACTAAATGAACCTGTTAATAAATTCAACCTTAGAAGACTCCAGTTGACTGAAATTGGATATCTAAGACTGAGTACTGAAATGGCTGCCAGAAGAAGGAGGGTCCAAGGTAATTTCTGGGAGTCAAGTCTGTCTGTGATAATGCCTGGTGTGCAGTTCAGGAGCTGTTCTGTGATAGCCATTGCTGATAGAGGCTGGGGAATGCCCTGCACTGTCCTGGTGGGAGACCATGCAAGGAATAAACCTTCCAAGGAACCTTGCATGGTTCCTTGTCACCATCCATTCATGTTTTGAGAGCGTTAACCCTGAGGTGATTCCTTTATCATATTGGAAGGCATGAGAGCCTTTATTACCCACAAAGAGGGCACACCCTGTGCATGCTGTAGTGTGCAGAGGCAAAGTGTGTCTGTCTTAATGGCACTTTTTGTTCCTGAGCACCCCAGAACCAGGCTGGAGGGTGACAAGGGGAAAATCTGGGTTGGGTTTTCCCTCGCTTCTTCAAGGAAAAACTAACATGGTCATCAAAATGTATTGAACTGTCTGCCTTTCTCTTCTGAAAGCTCACCATTGCAGATAAGGTTACATGCAGAAATATTCCTGCATGCTAGTTGGGAATAGCAGCAGATAAGTTGGAGCCTGCAGCCTGCATGTTGGAGTGTCTGTTTACAAATCAAATATCTGCCTGGCATGGCCTGCCCTGGCAGCAGAGCTGTGTGTGCACTAAAATTAAAGAGGAGGCTGGAAAGGGAGACATTCCTTGTGTTCTGGGCTGGTCTCATTGGTTCAGCAGCATGTACCACTACTGTGCTGCTGGCATGGTAGCCAGCACAACTACAGTAGCACATTGTGCACTGGTGGGTAAGAGCTCAACAATAAGGGGCTGGAAAAGACCACTTTCCATGGGGAGGTTTTTAGAAGGCTGAATATTACCAAAATAATTTCACAAAGCTATATAATCTGAAAAGCAACTGAAGTGACTGCTCTTGATCTGCTGCCAGACCTCATGGGGTATTGCTTTCCACAGGCTGTTGCAGCACATTCAGCCATGTTAGCCCCATCCCATAATTTTTTTTCTGCCATAACTGAGCTTACTATTTGTGCTGATTTGAAAGTTAACCATGCTCTCAAGTAAGCAGAGGGAAAAGTGATTTCACTGTTGCTATGTGGCAGAATGGCCAAATGCTTGCATGTATTTTTGGGGTGGGATGGAGTGTTTAGACTTTAAATTCTAGCCAAGAGTGTTCAGGTTTCTAAGCTTGCCTCTGTGCCTGGCAGCAGCTCCTCTAGTGTTGTCAGCCCTGCTGCCAGGGATGTTGTGATGTCCTGGAGGGGACAATATGGCAGCCTGTTAGTCTGAAACTCTGATTCATTTAAAGTCAAAGACCTTAAATGTTGGTAAAAGGTCTCCAATGCGTGAAGCGTTTTCTCTTTTTAAAGTAAAGAAACCCTGTGATGTCTTTGGCTTCTCCTGCCTTGCAGTTCGGAGCAGTAAGTCAGCAGAAAGGTGATGTTTGTAGTACTTCCAGGAGCTGTGCTGCTGCAGAAGCCTGTTCTTCACATTCAGTGTCCATGTTTTATTTAGAGTTTCTGACACATTCTTACTGCTTATTGGGAAGTTTGCTTCTAGTTTTACTGGGGAAGAGGGTGGTTTGGGCTTTTGCATTTATTTTCTTGGCATTTAAATATTTCTCATCTTCTCTGGGATGCTGTGCTCTGTGTCTTGTGTTTTTTTCATAATTTAAGAACTTGTCTTTACAGTAGAACAACCAGGCCCACCTTTATTCAGTTGACTCATGTCTGAAGACCATCTTGGAGTACCTCTGTGCTGAGCTCAGCTCTGCTGTGTTTGGAGGGTCTTGTCTGTCACACTTCTGATTCTCCACTCTGCTCTCCTGCTTTCAAGTATCTGGATGATGAAAATAGTGTTGTCAGTGTTGCCTTGTGTTTTCTGGATTCAAAGATTCTGGTATATGACTGTTTAAGCATGCTGAGCGATTTCCATCTCCCTGAAACCAAGCATCAGGGAGTGTGGTGTGTGTAAGGGTATGTGGTTATAAGGGAGTGTGTATTAGGTGACTTTAAGGCTTCTGCTACTGTGTTTCTCCATCTTTCTCATTTTTGTTCATCCTATGTTCCCTTGCACTGATCAGCTGCTCTTGTGTGGCCACTGACCTGGGATCCTGATCTTCCTATTTGCTTCTTCCTCTGACCTGGTTATGATGCAGCTGGTCCCCAAACACTGTTGTTGAGATTTTTTTTTTTGATGGCTTCCATTATGCCCCTCATTTTGCAGGCACCTCTAGAACTTACTGCTTCCACAATAACTGGAAACTTCATCCACGCCCCTTCCTACAAGGCACAGATCAAGTTCCCTCAGAAATCTCTCCTGACTGCTCCTGCCTCACTGTTCACCTCCATCCCCAGAGGACCTGGCAATGGCTGGCCACTGGTCCTTGTGTCCCTCCAGCCTCCCAGCTGGGCTACACTTGCTTCAGCTGCCTGTTCTTCACTTTCATGTCCAGGCAGCCCTTGGCTACACCTGCAGGCTCTCTGGGCTACCCTGCTCTGGTGCTGCTTGTCATGCACAGCTGCTTGGTCTCATGCCAGGGGTGAGTGCCTCTAATGCTTCAAAAGAAAGTTTTCCCCTGTTCTAGCAGGCTTCCACTACTGCTCTCTGCATCTTCCTGCTATCCTTAGCTCTGCATGGAATGTTCATTTTTATCCAGATGCCATGAGCAAGGATTTCAAGATCTGTGGCTCCCTAAATATTCAACAGGCGAATAACCAAGATTTGTTAGTTCCTCTTACACCTCCTCCTCTTTCTTTCCATGTCAATAGCAAAGCACTGAAGTACTCTTTCCCCCAGTGCCTAAAAATCTAATTCCCCTGCTGTTGAGCTGAGTAGCTATGAATCAGTGAAAAAATCAGAATGAAGTGTGCATTCATACAGGCCTATACTGGGATTTACACTCCTACTTCCCTTATTTTAAACAGTACTGGCTTTTTAAATGTCAAAAAATTTAAATTTTAAGATTTTTTAAGGAGAAGGAGTTGTTTTGACAAGGGAACATAGTTTGTTGTACAGTAAATGTGAAAATGGTAAATGGCATACAACTTCTCCATGCTCTGCAGTATTCTTCACCTTCACTCTTAAGTTTTACTGCTACGGATTGCTTTTATTAATGTTCAGGGAAACATTGCTGTAGAGAGTTATAGTACTTTTAGCAGAAGATGGCTTGTGCAGCTACTTATGGAGTGTAGCATATGAAACAGTGAAACACAACTTGAGCCACTTATTCAAATATTTGCAGTGCCTGTTCAGAGCATAAGAGGTTGCATCAAAACTGAGTTGAGGCTTCTGGAAAATAGCAGGTTTGTGTTGATGGGTTTTTCTTAAAACCAAGTGTATCAGTCTAGCACCTGGTGTAACCAAACTGCTCAGATCCTTGCACAAGGATGACTTTTGCAAAGGACAGCTCTGCTGAACAAAAAAACAGCAAACACCGCAAACCCATATATCATCCACATTATTTAATATTCCCTCTTTCCTCTATGAATCCCAATGCTTGTAAGGAATGAGATTAGGTTTTTTTCAGATCTGTACAACTCTAGAGTAATAATTACTGCAGAATAAGTGCAACAGTGTAACCTTGCCTCCTTTGTGATTGCATTTCTTTTGTTTTCTCTTTAAAATTAGGGAAAGCATTCTAATTTTATTAATAATGTGGTTGAACAACAAGCTTCAACGTTTGAGAGCTTGCTGGAGACTGAATACATTCTGATTGGCTGCAAATGGAAAACTCACTCCTTTGTAGAAGGCCCTGAATACAAGTAGATGGAAGTGAAGATCACTCTTACACCCTAGGTGTAATTAACTTATTTAATTGTGGCCCTTTTCCTTGAATTGTTCCAGTCATCTTACTCCTCATTTGACTGCTCCTTCAAACCTGACTCTTAAAAGTAATTCATAGTCCATAAGCTGTCAGCTAATACTCAGCATTCACACTCTGAATTGTTTTGTTTTGGTATATACAGGTCAAATGCTATTAACATAGTGCATCTCTTGAAATCTTAATTTCTAATTTAAATAATTGCATTCAGAAATTTGTGGCTATTTGTAAACATCCTCTTAAACCTTACCTGTCAGATTAGTGCATGAGTTGGCCTTTATACTGGGATTCTCTACGGCAGACTTGAAAATCTCACAGATCTTGGTAAATTTGTGTTTAACAGAATTTCATTATAATATTTCTTGAACTTCAAGGGGGATTTTAGTAACTTGATTTTGAGTGTTTAAAATATGTACACCTTAATTTTTGACTATATGAGTGATGAGGTAGCCACTAGATTGTGTTTTACTAGAGAAATTTTCTGCACTCAAAAATCCTGTGTTTCCCTTTTGCTCCTAGGTTCATATTTTTGAAGGCTTTGACGGCATGTAATTGTTGTTGTTTGCAAAGCTTTCATCTCTGTGTTAGCACTGTGGAGACCTTTAGTAGGACCTTTAGGACTTAAGAGTCCTTAGTAGGACTGCTGGGAAGCCACTATGGATGTCCACTTTAAAAAGGGAGAAGGGGAATCTTAAAACTGCAGAAAAAAATGCTTCAATCTTTTTATAGTTTTTCCTGGTTATAAAGAGATTTGAGATATTCATGAAGTGGGTGTTAAGGATTTATCTTTTTCCTGAAAGCTTGTCATTTTGCATCTCGTGCACAATAGAGGGAATGTCTCAGATGTGATCTCTGAGTTATAATATACTTCCTTTTTATCTGCACTAATCTGTGAACTAAATCCATTTTACAGGATTTTCCTCTGTGATTCCCTCTATCATTTTTGGATAGTTACAAGCAGATCTTAGAAGAAATTCTTAATGTTAAAATATGGGACAACCTTCCCAGGAAAGATTTCCCTGCTCTGGCTTGGCTCTGTTTCTACAAAGCAGAGTCATATCTGTACCAGAGGGAACACTTTTCATACATGTGGCCCCTTCTTGAAATTATGCCTGTGCCCTTGTGGAGAGATTTCTTGGAATTTGTAATTGTTGATAGGTTCCAAAAGATGATTTGAAAATGGATTTTTTTTTTTTAGTCTGACAGATATTTGTTATAATTGCAGGATTCCAGCTTTACAGAAGGCATTTTTTTGAATGCACAAACTATTATTGTGCTGAAACTAAAAATATCAGGCTAGCACCAGCCTTGTGGAGCAGTAATGAAGTGGCATCAAGACTTTTAAATAGCTACAGAAAATAGCTTTTAAAAGTGCTATTTTTGCACACACAGACAAAAGAGAGTAAAGTGTATAGGAGAAATAAAATTTTCCCTGGTAAAGCTTGCAATTAAAAAGAACACATTTTCTGTAATGACATGGAGGTAGCAAAATTGAGAGGACTGAAAGGTTGAAGTGGAATGGGAAAAAAAAAAAGATATTTCTGTTCTAGTTTTCATGGCCTGGAGCAGGACATGGCAGCTTGCACTGTCAGGCTGAGGCACAGCCTTCCTGATGGAGACCAGTGCTTGATGCCTCCACAGGAAAGTGTGGAAAATGCCAATAAGGCACTGACTGTATCTTGGTATAGTGCTGTGAGTAAAGCAGAAAAATCATCCTTTATCCCAATGCCTTTTCCAAACATTCTTTTAAAATTTGCTGGTTCCCTCGCTTTTGTGTAGTCTATCATTTAATCAGAGTTGGGTAATGAGTGTTCACTGGATAGTAATGCTTTTATAACTTTTTTTTTTCCTTTCCCTTTGGCAAACTACAAATGACATCGTAGAAGTAGTGGAGAGTGTTTCCACTTAAGCTGGCTGCCTTGGTTTAGAGGGGGCAGATGAGCACGAGCTCCTACTACGTTTCACAACCCCCATCTGCCAGCCCAGTGTGTGATCCTTCCCTCGCGCAGAGCCACAGAAATGCCCTGGTAGCCCAAGGAGGAGGGGGCCCCAGCAGTGCCCACAAGGAGCTGCTGCCAATGGGGATTAGCTCCATAAACCAGCAGTTCCTGCCTTTAAGGGCCAATCAGTGTGACAGTAGTTTTTAATTCTCTGGAAATAATGCTCCTGATTCAGTACCCATCCTTAGCATTAGTGTTCACCTGGCCCATAAACTCCAACTCTTGAAGTTACACCTTTAGCATGAAGAGATGGGAGATTAATGAAGTATTGTAGCAGATATTGTGAGGTGCTTAATTGTACTCAGATGATGTTGCATAAATACTTATTCTGTGTTTTCAAACTTGTTTAATTTAGATGAAGGGTGAATAGAAGCTGCCAATTTGGCCATCTCTACATGATTCGTTATTTCATAATACCTGTATCATATTCCCTCTTCACTCCTTTCCAAACTGAATTATCCTGCTCCCTTTAATCTCTTTGTGAAGGAGGCCACCCATGCATCTAATAAGTGGGGTTTTTTGCTTTTCTCTTAAACATTTCTCAAGTACTTTTTTTAGCCTTGCAGACCATTTAATGCCATTTGTCAGCCTTGATACTATGATTTTTTCTTTCTCCATCTCATACATCTTCAGAATAATGTACACTAATCTTTCTTCCTTATCAGACATTAAAGAGACTATTTCCAGCTTAGGGTGTAATGTGGGAACATAAAAGTACATGAGAACTTTCTGAGTGCTGTGTTCAGTACCTGGGCTAATTTTGTAGCCCAAGAATTTCTTTTGAAATTTCTTCTATTTTCAGAGCTTTATTAGAATATTCTCTCAGTGAATTTTTCTATTGTATGAGTTTTTTTTTTTAAAAAAGAGGAGAGAGTAAGTTCTGATACTGATGTTATCTGTAATGATTTATCATGTTGCTTATACTTGTTGGATTCCTTTTTATTTTTAGAAACGAACCTTCTATTGGTAAATCATGGTAATTATACTTTAAGCAATTTCTGACTTAGCAGATTCAAGGCAGGTCCTTTTAAATGTTATTACTTAATGTTAGTGTGGTTTTAAAGCATTAAGCCCTCTCATTCCTTTACCATTTTCTTTAATATAGACAGGGTTGTGTGTGTGTATATATATATATATGTAAATTTAAATGGTCCAGCAGTTATCTGGAAATTATCCATTCCATTATCTGGAAATACTTAAACACATGTGGTATGTGGAGTTATTTATAATAATTGTACTCATAGTTGCATGTGATGCTCTACCTGAGACTTATTTTCAGTTACTTTTTATCTTTTGCTTAATTCAAAACACCAAAATTAAAATAGTGCACAACATCTCTAACCTCCTTATTTCTTTTAATTGAGCATTTCAGAAGTCCCACAGTGATAGCAAGGTGAATAGGGACCTAGTGTTTGCTCTTAGCACGGTAGAGAGGGACATTGGCCAGGGCTAGAGGGTGGCTCTGCTGTCACCAGCAAGTCCAGCCTGTGCAGTGGAGATGACTAGTCCTGAGAGTTGTGACCCAGTTATTCACCACGCACTTGCTTAATTTTGTGGCAAGCGGAGGACTTTGAGGAAGACAAACCCTTTTGGTTAGGGGAATTGAATTTGTTGCCATGGCAAACTGAATCCTGCACGTTCTGCTCTCTGGTGCTGTGCTAACCTCCCTGAGCAGAAGTTGCTATTAGTTGCTAACAGTGTCTTCAGTTTGTCTTGTGATGAGCCTGAGGTCTTTCTTGCAGAAGTGCTGTGTTCTCCTTACTACCAAAAGTGGCTTTGAAGCTGCCCTTTGAACACACAGACGTGCTGAGCACTATGGAAAATCAAGCCCTCGGTGTCCAAATTGGTCACTCAATTAGTAGTTCCTTTGACAATTTTGTCTTTGTTCTCTGTGGTTCAGCATTACATTCTTAAAACACTGGTAATGCCACCTAAACAGAATTGTATTATAGGGTAAGCTTATTATTAGTTTTGAACATTTGGATATAACTGTAAGTTCCCAGGAGAAGAATTCACTCCAGGGTTTGTATGGGATGTGGTAAATAAGTCAGAGTTATTGTTTTCAGGCGCTGCCTTTCTGGTGTGTGCAAACAATGACTTCAGCAGCTTCCAGGCTTATTTTTCTGATTCTTCCAAACTATGGTCATGGTTTCATGAGACAGTAAACTGGGTTTTGGAGGGCCTACAAGATGAAAAACACCATCACCACACGCTGCAGTGTATTGAGCCATTGCAGACTGGCTTTGCCTATTCAAATGCCTTCACGAGGTTTTGGAAAAATAACTGTGTCCTGGCAGACCATGTACTGAATTGGGTATTCCATGTCCATGCTGCTTTGCCTTTACAAGGAGCCAGCATGGTCTAACCTTTTTGGTGAAAATGGGCAAAGTTGCTGTGTTTGGGCTGTGGGGGGGTGGCAGTGATGCAGAGAGGCTGCCCAGGCTGGGAGATGCACTGTGTGACCTGGAGCTGAGTTCACCTGTCCACCACAGTCTGCATTCAGGCAATGCAGTGTTATCCAATTATTACACCTTTCAAAAATAACCATCAGGAGTTATTAGGGCCTTCTTCAGTTTAATTTTCCTTGTAAAACCATGCTAGTTGGGACCCTTGTTGGGGATATTGTTTCTTTTCACCAACCAAAAATAATGCCAAATTGAAGGTGCTTTGAAGAGCCTTTTTGTGGTGGTCAGTTGTTGGCAGCTGGTGTGGCTGTGAGAGGAATGGCACCTTTGCCACAGTAATGTCACATCTCCAAGTCACAAAATGCCAGGTCTGCTCCTGCTGCACTGCAAATCCTAGTACACCAGGGCCTGGTGGGGGCCACCTGAGTTAGGCTCAATTAATATAATTTATGTAAAAATATCATTATGGTGGTTTTTGGTTTTTTGGTGGTTTTTTTTTTCCCCCCTTTGGTGGACGTAGGCATATCAAGAAAGTATTTGAAATATGCAGGTGGCATTCATGGTTCAGCCAGGCTCAGTATCTGTGATATCAACACTGTTCTTTACCCACCCACATTCTCCTTTCCTTACCTGTTTCTTTTGTTTTCCTTCACCCCCACCTCTCCTCTGTTAAACCTAAATTGTTTGTTTGTTAAATCACATGGTCCACTCAAAGTCTTCACAGCCAAAAATTTCTATGTGGTTTTTCAACTGAATTACACTAATACTTCTGTCTCCTTTAGCCTCTGCTATTTGTGATTTCAGTTATGTTGTCTAATTTTAATTCCTTGTCAACATGACACAGGAGTCATGGAAACAAGGGGGTGGTGTTGGTCTAATGGACTTGGTCTACATGAGTGGAGAAAATAACTTCAGGTTCTCCAGCACCACTGTGGCATTCCTGTCGCTAAGTGCATGTGTGAGAGAGAAACAATATGGGTAACTGTGCTTACAGAGCAGATGTCTTGAGACTAATTTCCTTACAGTGTACAGCAGAAGTCCTACAGCACTGTAAGATGATGTGTATAAAATAGTCTGCTCTGAAAGTGCAGACAACAACTGCTCTGATTTGCTCAAAAGTGCTACTTCTAAACCTGTGAAATCTGTGTGAGAACTGCGGTATTTTAACGTGTGCATCAAGCTCTCAGTTTCACTGAAGAGTTTTGTTTCCTTTTTTCTTTTTTCCATGTAAAGCAGCCTCGATTTGTGGGGCTTGGTGTAGGGTAATGCTGTTTATAATGAAGTCAGAATTGGCTTTTAGAGCCTGATGAATGAAAGTCCACAGTATAAGACTGCAGCTTTTTGTGAGAGAGACATCTGTGCTATAACAAGAGCAGGAGACCCAATTTAGACAACTGCTAGAAGGAGAGCTCAAGAAAAGGAAAGACCTTTTTCTAGCTTAGATTAAATATTTGTACAAATAAACTTTTCAGCTGCTCATCAGAATTGCTGCTGCACCACCAACTTGGCTTTGAATTTTGTTCTGATTGCCCAACAGTGCTGTACACGAAGAGTGTTAGGGAAGAGCAGCTCAAACAAAACATTTTTGTTTTGCAGCAGAGCTATAGGCTTTGGGCTAGAGAGAAAAATTTGGGGAGAGGGAAAAGATAGTGAGAGATGTAGGAAGGAATGAAAGATGTGAATAGAAACTGACTGTTGCAGTAAATACGTGTGAAGCAAGAAACACGTGCAGGAATTGAGTTCTGTGTTTTGAAAGTGAGTTACAATTGAGGATCTGGCTTTGAATATAACTGCAATGACTTTTCCCAACTGGATCAGCTGGTTCAGTTAAGTGTTCTCACCCATGAAGCTTGCTCCTCACATACACATACACATACCCCAGCTGCTGCTGAAACTTTTGTACTAGTGCATTTTTAGTACAGACTAGTTAAAAGGCTACCTCTGCAGTGCTGATCACTCTTAAAATCCTGCTGCATGAGGCTGATGGTGATGAAAATGCAAGCTTCTCCTGAAGACAGTGCTGTAGAGAGCAAGTGTCTTTGACCAAAGAGGATGGTTTCTCATTTTGGTTAAAGCAAGCTCCAATCCTTTGAGGAAACATCTCATAAACCTGTTCAGTAAAGCAACTCTTTTAAAAACATGAGAACCCAAAGCACCTGGATTAAAGCCCAGATGGACACTGTCTCTGACCAAATCTCTGACCTCTGATCAAAAGAGGATTAAGGAGCAGCAGAAGTGGAGAACTCCTGCTGGAGAGGGGTGTGATGCTGAATGTGCCATTCTGGGCTGCTCCTCAGCATTAATAGCAAAGCAGCCTTTAGGTTCTTAGGCTCCTGAGGGCAGATGCAAGGGGATGGTGCATTGAGAAGTTTCTGATGGCTGATCACAAACATGCTGAAAGTACTTTTTAGAGAAAATTATGTCTTTTAAAAGTTGTGTGGCTTCAGCTTTAAAGCATTTCTTTTCTTAGTGAAGATGGTGACTTTAATATGTGGGTCTCAATATAAAGGTATGCTTAGGCCAGAATATAAATTTAATATAGAAATACCTTACAAAATATTGATTAATTATTACCAAGCAAACTGTTGTGGTACCTTTGGTATTCTAGCACTGTTGTTTGCCTGTATGAATAAGGATGAAAATGAAATTCTGTTTTAAAGTGATGCAGCTTTGGGGCAGAGTGGCCATGAGCTGGTGGCTTGCACAGTTCAAATGGAATAACAGCTAAACACATTTGCTCTTATTGTGGCACGGTCTGTGGTGTAGAACAGCACAGGTGTTGGCATTCTGCAGGGACAAAGGAATTGCTTTATCAGACTAATGAACTCCTTGGTATCTTATTTCAACTAAACATCACAGAAAGTATCTCTAAGCCAGTAAAAGCTTTGCTTTTCTTGTTGTAAAGCCCTGACCCCACCCGAGATTCTGTTCACCCACTGGTTTCAGTGGATCCCTTAAGCAGCCTGTGGAAGAGGGTTTTCCTCTAATCACATGCTGTGTCTCTCTCCTGGCTTGTGTGAGGTACAGCTGCAGACCTGCAAGACCTCACAACTCTCCCACTCATCTGTGCCAGTGCTTCAATTGTCTTAAAAGGATCTTCCACAGACTTTTAATTTATTTTAATCCCCTGCAGCATCTCTGCTTCAGTAATATTTAGCAAATTTCAGGGCAAACATTCACTTAGATTCCAATTGTCAGATCCGAGGAGTGGCAGAAAAATTACTTTTTAGGGGATTGAAAAGGCAAACTCTCAGACTAGGCTAATCTATACTTGTAGAATGAGAGGACAATTAACAACTTGTCTATGAAAACAAAACTCTTGCCAAGAAAATTTACTAGAGTCTCTACAAGAAGGATGGGGAAATTCTGCAGTTAGAAGCAATAATGCATTGCTCAAACTTGGTGAGCACTGCATTGCCTTTTAAATACCTGGTTTGAAATATTACCTGTGAAATATCTATGTGCAGTTTAAATTTTAGTAGGTGGTAAAGAGTGGAAATTGCACTGATATAAGCTGTCTTCAGGTCTGGCATATAAACTGCAGTTTATCTTAGAAATGTCTTTCACATTGTAGTAAAAGTATGTGATAGATTGATAGATTATAATTGAGGAATTTTAATCTGATGAAGATGTAGACTGAATTTTACATTTTTAGGGACTGGGGTTTTGTGCACACTCGATTGCTGGTTACAGCAAAGGGAAGTGTACTGCAACGGGAAGTGGCACAGATGCTTTTTTATGCCTACTGCCTTCCTTCTGTCTTTGCTTCCTTGTTTCCTTCCTTTCCCAAAGGGATTTCCTCTCTTTCTTACTTACATTTCCCCTTAAGAGACTAGCTGAAGAAATGTCACTTTGGTTACAGGAGGGAGTGCAAGCTGACTTTTTCACTTCTTGGTGTAAATTGTGAACTTTTCCAGCATCAGTTAAATTTCTGAGACACAATGTTAGGATGAAATACACCACAATGGTGCACTTGTGTCTGTGCTAGTTACTGCCAGAGTCACCATTTTCTGCAACATTATTTCTCACCATGAAGAAAATAAATTCTGTACCATGTGAGTTTTAGATGTGTACAACTGTGGGTGTATTAATGCTTTTACTGGAATACTCTGACACCCTGATTTTTCCCAGAAGTTGGTGTACTTGCCCCTTCTTCATCCTCCATTTGACTAAAATAAAACAAACTATGCAAAATAAAGCTACTTAATTTAGATTTCTTTTGCCCCTTCTCACATACATTTACCTGTTTCTTCCTAGCTTTCTACTGAAGGAAAAATTAATTGTGACTTTCAAATAATGGTGAAGATACTGTTGTGAGTGGTTCCTCTGGAATGGTGATCTTTGAGAAATCTGTCAAAATAATTGTGAAACAGCTCTTCATGTGCTGGTTATTCTTGTTACCTTGTCTACACAGGCAACTCCCCACTAAGGAAGAGAATAATGCTTTATGTACAACCCAAGTGTGTTGGGAGGAAAATCCTCAACAACTCCAAACAGGGACAAAGTTAGATATATGTTCTTGGAATATATGGAGAAAGTTTTATTTTGCATTTGCTGTTCTCTAATTTTTTCTGCCTCTGCTTTAGCCCACTCTGAGTACAGGTGACTTGGAGGTTTATTTTCAAAATTTGGAACCTACAGTGCAGTGTGACTTCCTAAAGTTATACTTTGTATTTTCACATTAATGAGATTTTAAATGCAGATTTTTTGGTGTGAGAGAGAAAACAGGCACTGTATGCTTGTTCTTCCTGGATTAATAATTTCTTCTTTGTTGAAATGGCTGTCTTAAATGTTCTATATTCTCCTACAATTTAAAAAGTTCTGGTGGTTTTAGAGACTTTTTGTTTTGATAATCTACCCTAACCCTAATCTGTCATTTTTTTTACCTCTTATAGGTGCTGGATAGTTTGTTAGCTCAGTATGGAACTGTGGAGAACTGTGAGCAAGGTACTGTTTCTACTCTCAATTTGCTTTTAAATTTGTAGTGGGAAATGGGTGTGCACTGAACTTACCCTCCTGTTTAATTTTCCCTTCTAGTGAACACTGACACGGAGACTGCAGTTGTAAATGTAACATATGGCAATAAGGACCAGGCTAGACAGTAAGTCTCTTATTTAGTTGTTTCTGTCACCTCACTTGCATTTTGGAGTTCATGTTGTTGTGACTTCATATGTGACTTTGCTGCTGATCACGTCACCATTTTAACAAAAAGTTAAGCCTTGCCTTTTAAGAAAGTCTGGTGTAATTCACCTTAATTAATGAATTTTTAAATCACCTTTTCTTTCATTTTGATAAAAAGTAAATTAATTTGAAAAAATGGAAAAAATGAAGAAATTTATTTTATTGGGGAGAGCAGAAAGTTAATTTGCATGTGAGAAAGGATGTGAGTTACTGTTTAATGATTTTTTTAGCCATGTTTTAGTGATGCCCCCTTGCAGTATTCAGCATTTTGTGTCCATTTCTTAAACAATCATAGCAAAAATAGGGGAAAAAAAAGAATGTAGCTGCTAACCAGAATACAGGGCTTTTTTATTAAAAAATTTAATGCTGCTCCCAAACAGGTAATCTGTATACCTAAAATAATTTATTTTGTTTTTTTGAGATTTTTCCATCTATTTTATGCTTGCTTATATCTTCAGTAATTGAGAACTTTTAATCTAGATATTAAAATTTAAAAATAGGTTTTACTTAATCAATGTTTGTGCACACTTTTCCTTTAAAAATTGATATCATGTACTATGCAAAAGGTTTAATTTTCCTTCTCTACCACAAAAAAAAGGGACTTGTGTGGTCCTTAAGTTTTAACCTGGTGCCATAAACATAGTTCCTCTCTTTCTAGTCATAACAGGTCAAACAACACCAAACTCATGGAATAGCCTACAACAATCTTTTTATTTTAGCTTTGAAATTTCTGCCACCTTGTGGCAAGCTAAAACCAGCAGTTAAGATGCAGAGTGTGCTTATGGTATGCATTAATTCCAAATTACAAATGAAATAATATTTGTACATATAATTAAGTAATTATGATCTGTGTGTAACTTGAATGCAACACATGCATTTAATCTTTCAAAGCATTAGGTTACTTGTAAATGTATTATAAACAAATGTGATGGGAAACTTGTGTCAGTGGTATCTCCTGTGTACGCTGGAGCTGAGGGAAAGGATGTTTTCCTTCAATTCACCATTTAACTTTTCTCAAAACCTGAATCGTTCTAACAAGTTCTTCAGGTTTTGTGGCTTTTGATGGTTGCACGGCAATTAAGAAAGTATTAATCTGTAACATTGCACCGTAAGTTTCTTCAGAACTAGAAATACAGCCTATGTGTGCCAGTTTCTCCTTTGAAAATATAAGAAGGAAGTACTAAAAATACCATGGAAAGAAGCACTATATTATTTTTTTTGAGCTGTCATCTATGATGGGGGCTCCTGGACTTGTGCACTCCTGTCTGAAGATAAAAACAGTTTCTGCCCCAACCCTACTTGCTAAATTTTAAGGTGAATCCCAAGGAAATGCTGGGATAAGCAAAGACTGTGAAAAAGTGTCTAAGATAATTCTTTCTTTTTCATAAAAATCCATGTGACACTAACTGAGAATCTCTTGAGTTTGAAGCAGGCAAATTGGCATGCAGCATGGATGCTGTAGGGGAGCTGAAGCAGCACAGGTTGAATGATGGCAGTTTGGTTCCTTGGAACAGGTAGGGCAAGTGGAGGAGCATTGGTTTCCATTTGTGAATGGTTTCACATGGACACAGGTTTTCTAAGCAGATGAGTCCACATTATGTACAAAAGATGTTAGCTCAGATGGTCTGAGTTTGGGAGGTGACCTTGCAACTGTATAGAAGCCCCTAGGAGAGGTGGGTAGATCAAGGTATTTCTAGGGAAAAAAAAGGGGAGGAATTGGAATGAAGGCTCACTACAGGACCTGCATGTGTGTAGGTTTTCCACAGTGACTGCAGTGCTGTTTGAGTGAAATGGTTTTCCCAGACATGACCTAGCTTTGCTGCTTGGAGCTGGCTGTGGGGGACAGCAGGGGCAGCAGAGGGGGAGCGGTGTGCACGTGCTGATAGCTGATAAAGGCAGTGCTGGTCATCCCATGAAGGACATGCAGTAACAAGAACTGACTTTATCAGAAGCTGTTTAGGGTTGTAAAGAGTCAGCAGCTGGTAACAAGCTTTGTAGTTTGGAATTCAGCTCTTCAGGGTAAATGGTGCTCTTGGCCACAGCTTTTGGATCAAACCCCATGACATGAAGATTTCTATGCTGCCACATACAGTGGGTCCCTATTTCTAACTGCACCTCTCCTGTACTTTTTGCAATGCACATGCTAACCTCACAGTAGTGTTGGCTGACAGAACATGCCCAATTGGCTACTTCCCTGCTGGATATCTGTATGGCATTGCCATGAGTGTTGGAGTTGTACTGGCAGTGTGTGGTGAGGGTGCTGTAACACAATCTGGAGATGCTTTTGATAAGCAGTTCTAAGCAAGTGTGGTATGCATTGCTTGGAGGACAGTACTTTTGAATAAAAACTTGTGGTTCTGCCCAGCTGGGAAACTGAGCTGCCTTCTGTCTTGCAAATCTAAGTAGCTGTGGCAGAGGTTTTTTCCTCTAGGCTGCTACTACAGTTGTGGCATGTTCAACTCAGATCTGCATCCAAAATTAACTTGGAAATGAAAGCAGTGAGGATTGCTGCAGTCTTTTTGAGAAAGAAGTCTTAGAGCGCACAATACCCAAAATCTGAGATATGCACAGTTCCTGACTTATAGCTGGGATGGAGGTTTGTGTCTTTGACCTGTTGTAGTGGTGCCTCATTCCTAGCTGGAGAGGCACAGCCTGTCTTATGAGAAAAAAAGCAGGATGCTGTTCCTGCCAATGTGGCCAGAGCAAGGGAGCCAGCATGGCAGATCAGGTACCTTTTGGCAGCCCAGGAGCATTGTGGAGGGATGTGCAGAGCAATGCATGGGCCTTGGGAAAGCACCCTTTGCTCTCTGGGACTGTGAGTAGTGAAGAGAAGGCTGGCACTGCCAGGTTTGACACCACATCCCTCCTCTCTCTCCTGCAAGCACTTAGAAGGAGGAGGGATTTGCTCCTGCTCTCAAACTGCCCTGCTGCTCTCCTTCCCTAAAGCTGGAGAGGGCTTTACAAAGAGTGTGCACTGCTGTGGCATAGAATGTGGATGGAATGTTGTGGTGAGTTGTGAAGTACTTGAAAGAGAGGAGAGGGCGAGGGACAGAGCCTGGAGCCTGTGGCTCACCCTGCACAACCCAACCAGCTGCATGCTGGTGCTGAGGCAGCTTGGGGCATGCTTGCCAAAAGACAATCCCCCAATATCAATCCCTGACTGCAACCAGCAGGACATGCTGATGGTGTCCTTGTGACGTGCTGCCACCTAAATTATGGCTACTGTCTTCAAAAGTTATACCAGCTTCTCTTTCCCTCCCCAAAAGATTCCAGTGTGTGGGAATCAAGTACGTGCTAAAGATTTAGCTCTACCCAGGATTTTGAAAGTCCACTAGTGATCACCTCTTATTCAGAATACTTGGAAAAAAATTTTTTTACCGTTTCAGTGAAGCACGCATCTGTGTGTGCACACAATACAAATCCTTGAATGGACAAGGGTTCACATAACTAATACTTTTACATGCCACTGTGGGTCAGGGCTAATGTTGCCATCAGAATGATAATACTGAAAATTCCATGGTGTAATATAAGCTTAGATTTTGTTTTGGCTTTGTTTTCAGAAGTACTGATGAAACCTATATTTTTATTTAATATAAAAAAAGAATTTTTTTAATATTAAAAGAAAATTTGCCAAAGAAAACTTGCCATGTATGTCTTATATGCAATTGTATCTGTTCAGGGAAGAAAAAAGAAAAGTGGTGTATGTAAAAGCTGCATGTGGGAGTGAAATATGTTCTCCATCTCTTGCTTAGTGTCATCACTCTATCAGTGGAAGAATGATTTCCAGCACAAGACTCGGTGCTTTTACTGTAATCATTTATCTAGGGTGTTTAACCTCCACTAGCATCAAAAAGGAGAAGGCTGGGCAAGCATCCTCTTGTAGGGAGCTCATGAGAGGACAGCAGTGAGATGTCATTTTGATGGGAAAAACTCAGGTGACTAATTTACAGAATACTTGTTCAAAGGTTTCATTTTTATGTAGGAACTCTTGCTTCTGAGCAGGTGTCACATGAATGTAAGCCAGGCTGCTATCCATCTTATCAGTACAGAGACAGTAGTTGCTGCAGTCTCTTATTGAATTAATTTTATTAAAAAATTCAGAACTATGCTACGATTTCTGTGTACTAGCTCTCACTGCTCTGTGAAATGGAAACATTTTGCGTTTCTACTAAATATAAATTGTAAAGGATGACTTCAGGGAGGAGGGCACCTCTTAATGGGGCAGTTAACTGAGTTTTTCTCCATCTTTGTCCTCCTTGAGTGACCCTTTAGGCTTTTAGCCTCTGTGTAAAAGATGGTTTGTGGGTTGTTTCAGCAGAGGTCCCTGACAGAAGCAGTCTGCATGGCCTTTATGGTCGTGGAAGGAGACCCCCAGCGCTTGGGAAGGCAGGGGTCTTTTGGGTGTTGCTGTGCTCTGCAGCTCTCCAGGAGGTCAGTCAGTGAGAGTGTGTGCTTTACAGAAGGAGCTGGATGTTACCTGTGTCTGGTGGGCTGCAGCAGTGACCATAGCTTTGCCTGAGCCAGGTGTCCCTGGTGCTGTGAAGAACCGATCACTCCCTTCTAGCTGAGGCTCAGACTTCCCCTGAAAGCAAGACTGGCTCTCCTGATAGCAGGTGCTGTCCTAGATGCTGTTTTACAGGAATTTTGCATCCATCTAGAAGACAGTTCTTAGCCACTTGTCTCTTCATGGATTTTCTTCCATGCTCTCCAGCTCCCAAAGCACTGCCTAGATGCCTCTAAAATTGAGCTTGTTATGATGCCAAAGGGCTGCTGAATCATCACATTGCCTAATTCTAGCCCTATGTTTTGTGCCACAAAATTGATAAAAATTAGTCCAGAACAGCTAAAGGAAAGTGTATGACAGTACTTTAAAAACCTACTGAAAATTGTCATATATTGGAATGTGAAGGCCAGAATCAACAGCCAAAGGGACCTTTCAAAAGCTGGGGTTTTTTTCCTCTGTAAGAAATGCTCTAGAACTGTGTGTGTGCTACATCCACTGCAAATCAGTTATCTTGGCATTCTACTTGGTGTGTACCCAAATCAGTGTAGAATATGGGACCATGTACCCAGGAAATATCAGTTCCACAAAAGGCTTGAGAGATCAGCATTTAATGACTGATTCTTCTTCTGACTTCCCATTATTTGAACAAGTCAAATTATAAAACAAGTCAGGCTGTAAAATATTGAGAACTCAGTGACTCACTGGGTGAATTAGTGTGTTATTTTTCCATGTCATCATATGGCTTTGGTGGCCAGAGATTGTTCACTGCTGACATAATTAATTTTCCACAATGGCAAATGAACTTTTCTCAGTTTGCTTTGAATTCAAGGTACTTATAGACACATGGAACCATTTAGCAATTTATAAATTGTTATTAAGAAGAAAAATTCCAACCTTCTTTCCAGGAAAAGTATGATTCATATATATGTGTGTGTGTTTATATATATATACATACATATATATACTTGTTCCTGTGAAGTGTTTTTTGTGAAACCATTATAGGTATGAAGCTAACAATAGTGCCTGGTTGCAAACAATAAGCCTAGTCTTTCCTTTCCCAACCACTTCTAAGGAAGAGTGAGAAGTCTGGTGCACTGATTCACTGTCAGGTTTTGTGTTAATGCTGGGATTCTGGTCAAAGATGTTTTAAAGCCAGAGGAGGCTGGCACATTTTGGTAAAGAAGCAATGTCTGAACTTGTCAAATAAATGCATGGAGGGAAATGAGTTGGGTTGGATGTTAATCTGGAGCCTATCAGCACAAATTTCAAAACTGTTGGTGTTCATCTCTCCAGCATCTTGATTTGGAATGTTTGATGCCAAAAGAAAAAGGGCTTGTGCAACTGGACAGTCTGGCAGTGCAGTTTCCCTTCCTGGTAGCAATTCAGCTTTCTGGTTGGTTCCAGTGAAACTCAGCCTAGAAACAGGGGTCATGGATATTTGCAACCAACAAGAAATTAGCATGTTCAGGATGTATAAAAAGGAAAGGTCCCAGACCCCTTTTCCAAGTAGGATGCCCAGATAGAGAGAGAGAGAGACTTCAGTGAAATGCCTTTCAGACATGGGAAATCCATGCAGAAATTAAAAATTGAGATAAATCCATAGAAACACAAGTCTCAGTAGTCTGCTCACTGCTCTTACTGTTTTGTAAACATGCTTTATTGTGTAATAAAATGCTCTTCAAACTCCATGGAGTAAGAGTTTAAAAATGTCAGCTCTGAAATAACCTCACCAAATTTTAATCCAGCTCGTTTGCCACTTGCTCTAAAGGATTCTTCTGTTATGGGAGTAATTACAGTCCTGCCCAATTCCCAAAGGACTTGTGTCTCATTTGGTTAACGGAAGTATTTAATGAACAGTGATCAGTTATTCAATATTTTCCTTTCATTGTTCATTGGCATTGCCTTGGGCCTTATTTATTATCAGCCCTTATTAAACATTGTTCCAAAGACACAAATTACTTGTTTTCTCATAAGCTCTTTACTGTCAGACTGGAGTATTTTGAGGATGCTGGCTCAGCCCCTGGGAGATGAGGGACCTGTTATCCTCAGTATTCAAATACCACTTCTTAGCTGGCTCTCAACAGCTGCCTGTGACCCAGACTGTCAAAGGGGACACCCAGGAGACAAATAATATTTTTCACTTGCTGCCCTTGAAAATGTAGGCAATTGGCTATCCTCATCCTTTATCTCTGTAGCAGAGGCAGGAGTAAAAGTGTTGCAGAGGCTAATGTCTGGTAAACTGGCAGTAATGTCCTGCAAATGTGCATGAATGGAGGGGCTGGGTTAAGCTTCTGAATTCAGAGGCCTTGCTCCAGAGCATATGGTTGTTGGAGCTTTTTTATGAAAATTTTGGTGAGTTCTTCAATAAAAGATGGAGAGTCCCTCCCTCCCACTACAACCTTTAATTTAAATTTTGTTTTTAAAGAAAATGTCAGTAATCTTTGGTCCAATATTGAGTCTGTCATTTATAAATGACCCCAAACCAGTGCATATTTCAGTGATCAGTGTATTATTGATAATCTGAATAGTAATGCCTTTTGTAGTGAAACCTGAAATGCCTTTTTTGGGCAAATGTGTTTATTTTATAGTTTACCAGTGTATTGCATGTAGCTTAGTTATTCCTACTGTTTGCTAGATATTTATCATATTGACTCTAATCTGTGAGTGGAAGTTATTCTGCCTTCTGGAAATCTGTCCTTTCTAAGTTTTGTTTTTCTTCCTGTGAAGAGGAGACCCACGAGCACCTACAGACTTGTCCTTGGTTAGGAAGAGGGACTGACAGAGGGAATGCTGAGTGACCAGGAGGTTTTCAGTGTGAGGGACCACGGTGCAAGGGGTTTTGTATATTTGGGCAGTATCCCTCTGCCATACTTAACTAAAAGAACAAAGGAAGTTTAAATAGCATTTTAAATGCCTTCTAACAGCTTCACTTTTATGGGGAGTTTACCATAGACATTGGGGCTTTAATTTCCTTGTTAACTTTTAAACCTACCTACAACATGACGAATTAGAAAGTTGCAAGGTGCTGTTGGAGTCTAAGGGGCATTTCAGATGCCATTGACTGGCTTTGAGTGCTTCCTTTCCTGCTGAGGTGAAGGTGCTCTCTTCTTTCATAAAAATATTTTTTTTCATTCCTGTCACAGCTATATCAGTTATTGTGAAACTCCAGCCAAATAGCTGTGCTGGCAAAAGCCCTAATGAAGGTGCCGTGATAGCAGCTAAAAAGTTTTCCCTCTGGTGCAGCTTTAATTCTATTTGGGAAATTGATTTAAATTAAATCAGGCAAAAGAATGCTTTTGAGTGTATAAGCTCTGTCTCCTGTGAGGCTTTGCTGATAGGGTTGGACCAGCAAAACCTTTAAAGTGCACAGAAGCCCAGAACAAGCAAGAGCTAACTTGTAGTTCTTAATATGGTGACTTTGTGTAATCAAAATCTTGGCTGAAGAATTTAAAGTGTAACTTTTCATCTTGGAATGAGTTCTTAGTTTCACCACACAAGTTAGAAAGGACAGAAGTCTACATCTGAATAACTTATCATTTCATAAGGCCCTGCATGTGCTCGGGGTTTTTTTTAATCTCCTCTCTCCTCCCCTTTCCAAATAAACAGAGCAATAGAAAAACTGAACGGGTTTCAGCTTGAAAACTATTCCTTGAAAGTTGCATACATCCCTGATGAGATGGCAGCCCAGCAACCTCCGCAACAACATCCCCAGGGAAGACGTGGATTTGGCCAGAGGGGTCCTCCCAGGCAAGGGTCACCCGGCGCGACCACGCGGCAGAAACCGCAGTCGGACGTTCCTCTACGGATGCTGGTTCCCACACAGTTTGTAGGAGCCATTATCGGGAAAGAGGGAGCCACAATCAGGAACATTACCAAGCAGACACAGTCCAAGTAAGTTATTTTACAAAACTAATTAATAGCTTTAATGTTTTGTCATCGTTGCTTGTGTAAAGAGGAATTTGTAAAACTTCATTATTAACCTGCATGGTCAGAGAGCAAACGAAGATAACAGAACAGGAAATATTTTGCAATATTTAAGAACTGGATTCCGTCCTTGACACATGTTCAAATAGTAGCTGACTTTTCTATCCCTCTTTAAAAGAGGAGTGCTAGCAGGATAGTTCTCTGTTGGAGAGTTTTGCTTGCAGATGTACTAATATGGCTCTGGCACAAAAAGTGAAACTGAAAGAGCTGTAATATGTTGTTCTGGGGGACACACAGTCAGTGTGGTGATGTACCCAAGTCTTCAAGTGTTTGTTCTAGCTTGATTAGGGCATTTTTAGGATTTGTAAACGTTGTCAATTCAAGATGTGGGGGGGAAAACCCTAAAGAAAGAACCTTTTTATCTCCCCTCACTACTTCTTACACCTTACCCCCCTCTGTTTCTGGAAAATACATTTGCTGCTGTTCAAGTTGCAGACCACACCAAAACACAGATTAAGGAAATGCACGGGAGGCAAAAAGCAAGCTGCTAAGTGACCTAAGAAGCTTAGAGCACTGGGGTCTAGAGACGCTGGAAGAGATTGTTTCTAGTGCATGTTAAATCCTACCCACAAGGAAGAGCTCAGCACAGATGCAGAGGGAGGTGGGGGTCTTATTCCAGGAATTTTTTTAGGATACCCCTGAAAAAAGAGAATTAAAATGCTGCCTTCAGCAGCCCACTGTAGGAGCCCCCAGCTCTGTAGTTGCAGCAGGCAGGACCTGGGAATGAGCTGTGTGTGAGGGGAATGAGGGTGGGCAGGAGGCTCAGTTTTGAGAGTAGCTAATGAGGATAAGGGACTCCTCTTTAATTACACCCCAACCCCCACCAAACAGGCTTACCCCCTCCCCAAACCCAGGATTATCATGACGCTCCTTCCAACCTCTCATTAGCACAATGTAACCCAGGAGACTATTTAGTGTGTTTAACAACACAGGTTTAAGAGATTTGGGGTGTCCTGAAAAGACTTGGTTGAAATTTTTCTATGGGTAACCAATTTTTCAGGTGATATATAAAACATCTAATTCTCGGACTATAAAAATCCTGGAAGATTGGCATAAGGAAAATTTTTATATCTTAAAGAAGGTTGGCAGAGCAGAAATAATTGCAGGTTGCTAACTTTACAGATACGTGACTTCAAGAATGATGTTTTCACTGGTTTGGTGATTAAAAAAAAGGAAATTTAATCTACTTTCAGGATTGCCATGGGTTTCTTGGAAAATGCTGCATTGTGAAACAAAATGAGTTTTCAATACTTGAAAGAACTGCAAAAATAAAGGGGCTTCTTGAAAAGCAGCATGGTTGCTCCAGTTAGGAAACAGCTGTTACATGTGGAAGAGGGGCAAAAACAAAAAGCAGAGGTGGAAAGAATATGTGAGCTGCAGTTATTGGCAGGGAAAAGGAATATCCAAGGCACTGTCTTTATGCAGGTCATACTTCATTTTTGTTAAATTCTTAGAGCTACATAAACCAGTTGTAGAACAAGGCTAGTAGTTTCAGGGTGGTGGAGGGTAAAGTAGCATAAAGGTAGAATCAGGACAAAATCAGGCTGGAATCATAAGAAATTAATCTTGTGGATGGATGCAAAGTACTACCATGCCACTTGTTAGCCGAGGAGTGCTGGGAAGCTCCGCTGCTGAGGTATTTAATATAAGATGGGACAAAGCCTGACTGTCCTGCAGCTGCACAGTCATTCTAAGTGGAGCAGTGGGGCTGGAGATGGAGCATTGGGAAAGTTTGATGAGATGTTGTCTTCAGGGGTTTACCACATTGTCTGTCTAACAACTCCCCTGGATATCTTGGTGGGAGTTTACCAGGAAAAGGAGATTGCAGTGGCCACAAAGGTGGGGGTTTAGCTGGTAAAATCAGGGTGGGGAGGCTCTTCATAATACACAAATTTGTATTTAGGATATGTTTAAGTAGCTGTAAGCTTTTCAAAATTAAACTACTAATATGTAGTCACTGTTAGCTCAAAATAGTTTTATGAGAGTTGGAAATAAACAAGGTTTACCATAGAGTATGTGGTTACAGTTAGTGTTTTTCTTTCTTTCAAGAATTGATATTCATCGTAAAGAGAATGCAGGTGCTGCTGAGAAACCAATTACCATCCACTCAACTCCTGAAGGCTGCTCAACAGCTTGTAAAATTATTATGGAGATCATGCAAAAGGAAGCTCAAGATACTAAATTGTGAGTAAAAAGATTTCATTGTGGAAGCATTAAAAATTCTGAATTCTCACTGGCTCCATTTAAAGAAGTAGTCTTTAAAGCTGTTAACAAGTGAATATTTGCTGTTATCCATATCTAAGTAGGCAAAGGAACTGAGATATTTTACCTTCTAGGACAGCCTACTTGCTTAATTAGCTCCAGCATGCTTCTGTGATTTCAGTTGTTGTCTGGCTGTGATTTTGAGGTGAACTGGAGCAAATATGGAAGTTTTTGAGCAACTGACAGCTTTTAGTCAGGGCTCACTGAAAGCTTTAAGATATATTTCTTCCCTCTGAACAGCTCTTGCTACTTTAGTCTGAGCTTTATTTAGCTCAAGTTATGTTGCAATTAAGCCATAGGTGATAGTGGTGAAAAGTCCATTGCACCTGGACTTATTCTGCACCCAGTGAAAACATGCCAATGGGAGTTGTGGATATTTCTATGAAAATAAAATTAATCCATAAAAGCTTGTGCTCTGGTCTCCTAAAGTCTCACTAGATATAACTTCCATTACAGTACAGAAGAAATTCCCTTGAAGATACTGGCACATAACAACTTTGTCGGCCGACTTATTGGCAAAGAAGGAAGAAACCTGAAGAAAATCGAGCAGGACACAGATACTAAAATCACAATATCGCCGTAAGTTTTTGGGGGCCTAACCTTTCAGTGAGATGTCAAATGGCAGCAATGCTGCTGCGGGACATTCAGGTACAGAGGTCTAAGAAAGATATTCCTTGTGTTGAAGGCTGAGATCACAGCCCTTCAGAGGCCTTTCCATCTTATGGATTAAACTGTTACTTAGGCTCAGTTACATTTTATGTAAACAGTGAGTCTTCATTGTAAACTCAGTCAAGAGCGAGCCTAAAAATAACATAGGCTATGTGGAGCCTGTGTTAGACTATATTTTAAGTGTCAGTTGTTTTTAACATATTATACCATATGTAATGATGAGTGTTTGAAACTATAAGTCTGGATCGGTTCTGAGCTATGTGTGAAAATGAGTGAAATTAGTGATGCTTTAGTTTCTAGCATATATTAAATTTTTGGGCTAGAGGGAAAGAAATAGAGCAAACTAATACTGAAAAGGGTACCTTTAGTAGCAGTTCTGTCCCTCTTGACCACTAACAGCCTAATTACAATACATTGGCCAGTCTGCTGCAAAGTAATAGCTTTTGGTCTGAGTTTGTGAGGATAACCGAGACCTCTTCAAATTTAACTGAAATTAAACAGGAGTTTTCACCTTTACTGGAAATCTGTAGATCTCTGATTAGATTAACATCTCTGTAGAAGCTTGGCAGTCAATCGTAGTTTTACCCTGGAGTAATATCTTCAGAGAACCTCCTGTTCTGAATAATGAATGCTCTGGCATGAACTTTTTTGCATTTTGAAGGCATCCTGGATTTGGCTTTAGCCAGGAAGGGTGAGAATTAGGTTTACAGGCTCTGTAGGAAAGGGAAAAGGTTTGGAAGACAGATGAAGATGTATGAAGAGGTGTGAATACATGCAGGAGACAGAAAAAGTACTGCAGGAAATAGCTCAAATAAGAACAAGGAAGCTGGGAGTAAATGTGGCTCTTCAAAATGAGGAAAACCAATTTGGATGAAAGCACCTGAAGCCTTCATTAAAGGTGTGTAAGTGTTTATGGAATTAGTCTGAGGAAGAGAAATAAATCAAATAGAAAAAAAGCACCTAAATAAGCGTGCTTCAAGATGATTCTGTAGGTTTTGTAAGGCCAGTGTGCTCTCTTGAATATGTTCGCATAAATATTTTGTCTGCAAACAGCACACAGACTATTAATGCTAAAAGGGGAAAACATGTGTACAGAGTACATGAAAAAATGGTCTTCATTCCATGAAATCCACTTGTCTTTATTGATGATGACACAAATAACACATTGTCTGTAAACAGCTACAGAATATTTTTTAATTTAGCGAGTTAATGGTTTATTTGCATTAAAATCTTGGCCTCAAGATTGCATTTGTCATGCTATGTCTAAAATAGCCCCCTGAAGTCATCTGGTGTAATCAATACATAAATGAGAGCATATATGCCCATTGATTTTGCTATATCTAATTAGTCTTTCTCATGATCTCTTCATTCAGGCTTTTTGGTAAGCTTGTCCATAAATTTAAAGTAAGGCAGCTGGTTTGGGGAGGCATTTCCTCTCTTCTCTGGGATGTTTTCAACCACTTCCCTTCCTGAGGCAGTACTTGAGTGCTCATGCACTGGAGAGTGAAGGAATGCTTGGTGGATGTGTTTTGTGCCTGCTGCTGCTCGGCTGAGATGTGCAGGTTGCCTCTCTCCTTCCTGCCACAGCCTTCCTCACTCCTGCATCGTGCTCTGGCCTTTGTCTTCACCCCTTACCTTTTCTCAGTAGTGGCTGTGCCATGGCTTCCCAGTGTGTTTAATCCACGCTATCACAGTAGGTTAGCATTTGCTGCCAAATACAGCACTGGTTTAATGCTGTCACCCTTTCATTTTCCCAGAGGAATTACTAGTGTTGAGCAGCAAATGTTGGCTTGCACACAGCTTTTCTTTTCCCAATTTTGAGGGTTTGGAGGCTCTCCTGCAGTTTCACTGAGGCTGAGCTTTTGTCCCGTCTCCTTAAGGAATACACTTTAGTTCTCAAAGAAAGAATGTTTCTTAGGGCATGTTTCTGGGGTATCCAAAATAAGTGTCTGAAGCCCTGTCCCTGTTGGTGTGCTGGTGTGAGGTGAGACATTGCTGCACTGCCTGCAGCAGCTCTGTGTGCTCATCCACAGCACGGTGGCTCCATTTTGTGCAGCACCTGAGTGTGTCCCAACCACGCCATGCCAAACCTCGCTGTGTGGGATTTGTTGTGTTTCCTGTGAGGAGAGAGTTTCCCCAGATTACCTGAGATCTGTGTATGAGCCCTGTTATGAATTGATACTACAGCCTTTGGAGGGCAAACTCGGCGTGCTTGGATGATAAATCTGGATTATCTTCTTTGTTTGCTAATTAACTGTGCTTCTGTGTCATTTGCAGATTGCAGGACTTGACACTCTATAATCCGGAAAGGACCATTACAGTTAAAGGCAGTATTGAAACTTGTGCCAAGGCTGAGGAAGAAATCATGAAGAAAATCAGGGAGTCCTATGAAAATGATATTGCTGCTATGAATGTGAGTTTTCTTAGGGCATGGGCTCTTTCTGGGACTAAAACCACAGAAGGATTTTGGGTGTGAGGGGCCCCTGGAGGTCACCTGGCCCAGCAGTGGGTTTGCTTGCTGTAGGCCCTACTTCAAAGTTAAACAAGGTTGTGTAGGGACTTGTGTTCTCCTTAACATCTCCTTTAATAGAAAACTCATAGCGTCTCTGGGCAGCACACTGCTCTCATGATGATTTTTTTCCCTAATATCATATCAGAATATTCTGTTGCATGCTCTATGTTGCCTCATTTATTTGTGAGAGTGTGGGCAAGCATTTTTATTTGTTTGTGTGCTATTTTAATGGAGGCTTCTACTGGTTTATTTTTGAGTGGGGGAACTGAGAACTTTTAGATTGCAGACATTAATGAGCATTTAACTTTTTTCTTGTTGCAAGGACTTGAAGCAGGGTGTGTTTGTGCTGTTGTGGCTTATGTGCTCTGGCTTGCATGTTTTTCAAAGCAGTGATTCAGTCTCATCACATAAATAGCATAATAATGTATGGAAGAAAGATCTCTCCTGTCTTTAATTATTTAATTTAAGAAAGTCTTATTAAGGTTTTATTCTTGATATAGATGATAAAGGCATTTAGCTATTTGAAGATGATTGGTGATTATATAATGAAAACACATACCTCATTAGTTTGCCAAAGTGTTACTAATGCCTATTGAGAAACGATTGAGATTTTTGATAGTTAGGAAAAGCATTGTATGTGCCTGTGTATCCAAATCTTGTGGTCTAGAGTTAGAATGGAAATATTTTTTCAGTTTACAGCAGTCCTGACTTTCTAGAAATGTCTGTTATTCAAGTGAATATTCACCAAGTGAATATTCTCCCCACTTTCCCCCCCTGCCTCCCCCACACAAAGCAAAGCAAATTGCAGTACATGAGCTACACATGAGGAACAAAGTATTCAATAGTGGTGCATTTTTGTTTCATATAACAAGCAGGAACATGGGGTGAGTTAGAGACTGCACTGCTATTTGACACAGATATGGAGAGTCAAAACTACCTCTGTTACTGTATAGATTTCAAGTTTAGTTTGAGTGATTATTAAAGTAGTTTCTGAGGTGGTGAAATTTTGAGGTTTTTTGGTTTCTTGTGATTGACTTATCTTAATAGCCTGAGATAGTGTCTATCTCTAGCTATTTCTAAAGCATATTCATGTTTTTGAGTGTAATCTGGAAAAGGGTGCTGACAAGTTTTGTATCAGACAACAAATGCTTCCTACCACATGATGATGTCACTTTCTCAGGTGTGGGCAAGCAAGGGACATACAACTTTATAGTTGATCCTTTCCCAGCAATTGCTGGAGGTATCTCACTTCATCTTTTGCAAGGGTGGGAGGATGGGGTGGTAGTGTCACATATGTTCCCCCAGTGTAAGAAAAGCAGAGCTTTGTGCGTGATCTTTCGCTGTTTCTACAGGGCTGTCTTTTTAGTGTAAGGACAAAACTACTGTTTTTCTGATAAATTTGTTCACTCTGAAAGTAAATAGTACTATTATCTGAATACCTTGCTGTAAAATTTGAAATGTGTTTTGATTATTAAGTTGTAGCAAGGGATTCCCATCTGCTTTTCTTACTATATGTTTTTAATGTTATTGGTCTGTACATGTGTCTAGGAAACAGGTTTGGAGGAGAGCCCTTTGGGTAATGGAGATGAATTTTTTTTTTTTTAAATAACATCCCAGAAGGTTAATAGTATATGCCAACCCGCATTTTATTAAAGTTAATAACCAGGACTCTAAATCTTAACTCTTCTGCCATTGCAGCTTCAAGCACATTTAATTCCTGGATTAAATCTGAATGCCTTGGGTCTGTTCCCACCTTCTTCTTCAGGAATACCACCTCCCGCAGTGAGTGTTGCCTCTGCTGCTGCTGCTGCTTCATATCCACCATTTGGGGTAAGGGAAGCTCTGAGTTTGGATGGTTAGTGGATAGTGATACTAATCTGTGCAATGCTGCTGTCCAAAACTAAAAAGAATGCTTTCTTTTTTGCCAAGTTGCCTGGAAAATCTGGGAAGGGTGTTTTGCTAGCTGTGTTCTGTCATTTTTCTACATGTTGTCTGTCTTCCTGCTTGCACACTGAAAAGTATTTCATGTGGCTGCAGTTGGGAGCAGGCATTGATTGCTTTTCTAGTGAAATGTTCAGTGAAACTGGAAAATAGTGCTGCTTAGAAAAGTGTTAATTTTATTTCATATAGAGTTTGAATTATTGCGGAAAGAAATCGCACATAAAATAGCATTTCAAAATTGCTGGACTTGACAATTAATAATGCTAGTCTGCAATTTTATTCCTTGTGGTATGGAAGGGAAAGAAATTATCTCTTGCCGTGGAGTGAGGGATCTGTAAGTAGCTAAAATGTTTGTTTGAATGTAGCAGTTTTATAAATGCCCTGTTGAAATGCAATACTGCTAAATATATAGGATGTGAATTGCTTGGATTAATCTCCAGAAAGCTGTGGTTTACTTGCCACTTTGCTCTCTAAAAATATATGAAAAATTTAATAGAATCTTACTCAAATTCTGTGCTGATTAGTAAACATAAATGTGGTATCTTGCTATGGAGCAGGGGGTGATTTGTTGTCCCAGAAAGCTCCAGAGTCTGTCTGGAGCTGAGATGGTGTTTTGCTTTCAAGAAAAGATGATCTCATTACAAGGACAAGGTGATTTTGATCTCTTCCCTGTTTCTGGTGCTGGTGGTTGTTAGCAAATCAATGTAAGGTGAATTTTCTAAACAGATGTAACAAGTCTCTGAAGAAGTAGATGACAGAGCTTTACAAACTCTGCTGTTTGACTTCGTCCCCTTCTTTGCCCAACAGTGACATCTATAGAGCTAAGTCTGAGACTCTTCATGAACTAGAAAAGTGAAAATGCAGCACAACACACTAAACTTCATCAAATAACTCAAGTTATATTGTACTAAAGGGTAGTTGTTGTCTAAATATTTTTCCCAGAGGAAGAAGCCAAGAGAGAGTCACTGCAAGGAGCAGGAAAAATTCCACTCTTGTAGCATTGTTTGTGAGAATGAACAACTTTGGTGTTATGAATGCATTATGAACTGTATTGAGTATAATAGCAGCTTTATCAGAAAAATGTGCTTGAATGAAAGCTACAATAGAAATATGTTTATACTCAGTTATTTTACTGTCAATAGCAGAGCCTCCATTTATGACAAATTCTCTCCCTCACAGTCCTTCTGCACTTCAATTAGATTGGCAGACTAAACAAAACAATACAGGTTTCTGCTTTGCTGTAATATATAAAATGCCATCTCTGGTAATGAATTGCCTCAATTTTTTTCTCTTCTTAAGAGATACTAGATGTGGTTTGTTAGAAGTACATAACTTTCTTTATTGGTAATTAAAAGTGTGGATTTTCCTTTCTTTTTACTCCAGACTTGCAGACTACTTTGCTATTCTTGAGATTCATACTGTAAGCCCACAGTTCTGTTCATCACTTGGTTTATTTTCATTTCTTTCCCACTTTTCCCTCCTGTTGTGGTTCTTTTTGCTTTTGCTTTAAATATGCACCTGAACAGTGCTGAATTTGGTGGTTACTCCTGTCTGTCCCTCTGTTGCTGGTACACCTTTATCCCCCAAATGCACCTTTTTGTTCCTGCTAAGATCTCTGGCAGTTTCCAAGTTTCCGGAAATAGGATAAATGGCAACATCTGGAAAAAAGCATCATGAAACAAATGTCATTGTGCAAAAGTGCAGAAGCTGTGCAGCTGGAAGGACCACTGTCTGAACTCTCTTGCCTCTGTTTGTGCTCAGTCCTCTGAAATGGCTCTCATTCCATGCAGTTTAGATGTGTGACAAGCTAGCATGCAGATAGAAAGGATAAACTCAGATTGGGAGGGTGAACTCCAACAGATTTTGTGGAGGTTGGGGGTGATACCAATACAGCCCCCGAGGCAGACACTAAGGGATCCTAAAGCAAATGTACAAACAAAGGGAACTATCTCATTTGTTTGTACTCAGATGTGTCTTTGGAAAAGAGCAGGTGGTTCTGTGGGCTCCAGGTGAGTCAGCCCCTCAAATTACTTGGAGTGGTTGCTGCTCTCTGAGGGGAGAAAACAAGGAAAAGTATGAGCCTATTCCTTTAATGGAATAGTTTCCATTTTGAAGACTTTAAAGTCTTGCTTGTGTATGAATTAATTTTCTGTAACTTTTGAGTTTCACTCTCCTCCAATTTTCCTCGAGTAGAACAGTTTTTCAGATGCTGATTGCATAGGTTATTGGGGCATGCAGAAGTAGAAAGAGAAAAAGAGTCTGGCTATATTTTAAAGGAGAAATTGATACAATGTGAAAGGCTAAAGGTAACCACAGAGGGAGATCTAGGCGAGCTCATGAGGGATTTAAAAACTAAAATGAAATATATGTAACTAAAAGAGGCTTTGGGGAAAGAAGGTCTTAGAAGAAAAATTAATGAAGAACTCCCAGGGAGACTTTGTCTATTTACCTATGAGCTATATGTTACCAAGTTCCTTATTTTGACAAAAGCATTTGGGCAACCCAAATCCCTTTACCTTGTTTGCAGTGCATGTCCTTTTATGCTTGGGAGCAGGGATTAGTGGATATTGAGGATATCCCTTTCAGACAACTGCAAATCCTTTCTAAAAACACTGCTGGCATCAGGGTGTGAAGGAGTGTATTCTGCTGCTGTCCTGCTTATTTTTGTGTAGTGCAAGTTTTGCCTTCTGCTCAGGGCTGGCTCTTCCCTGTCTCCTGTTTGACTGAGCAAAGGTGTGCTCCTCAGCAGTTTCAGCTACACCATCCCAAGGGGCCTCTTGGCATCCAAGTGTCTGAAGTCTGTGCTTGCAAGCCATACAGTGAGCCTTGGGACACCCCTGTGCCCTGTCTGAGGGTGGGTTTGAAGCTCTTGTTGTAATATCTTTGTATTTCTTCACCTTATTGTGGGGATGGACTTGCCACGGGCTCTCCCTTGGGTCAGAAGAATTAGATGGGTGAGTTTGGGCATTTGCAACAGGGTTTCCAGATGGAGCTGATACTTCATGTGTACTGCTTTCAAGTGACAAGGTGTGGCTGTGACCTTGTGTAGGCCTTGTTCCCAAAGAAACTGAAGTGTCACCTTAATTATTGAAACAATTATCGGTCACCTTCCTGCTGCTGCTTTTTTTACATGGGTATAAAGAGGAAAAACCTGCATAGTAGACAGGTCAAGGATTTTGTTACAGTGCCAGAACTTAGTGACAGGTCTGAATGCTCATACATACAGCTGGAGCTAAGTGTTCCTAAAACACTCTGTACTCAGGAGCTTGGGGCTGAGTAGTTACATAGGTTTAGCTGTATTAACATGTGTGTGATGCTTCATCCTATCCCTCTTCATGCAAACCTTTAAGACATTTGACATGAGCATAAACACTGTTCTCCAGCTGCTTCAGGTACACTCTGGTATCACAAACTTAGGAAATGGTGATGTTATCAAACACTAGTTTGCATTTAGCTCCTTGCACTGGGTCACATTCAGGAGAATTATTTCCATGTGACTCAGAGACCTTACTCCATGATGGTTCACACTGATGTGCGACACCAAAACCTCATCTAATTTAATCTAATGAGATGCAGATTGTGTCTCACTAATAATCTGGGTGTTGCTTTTAGTGGAGCCCCCACAGGAAGGCACAAGTTGTCCTTGGTACTTGTCTGGTGACACATACAAACACACACGTAGGCACATGGCCATTGCATGTGGCTAACAGTGTCTGAGCACCACAGGCAGTGCAGGCTAAACATCCATGTTCTTGTATTTTTGCCTATTGGTAGCAACAGTTCTTGATATTGCGATGGTATAATTCTGTTTGCCTGTTCAAAGCACTAATTTTGTGCAGTTGCTGAAGAGGGATGCAATGGAATTGCATATTGTGTTTCAGTGCTTGAATTTTCCTCTCTCCTCTTGCAAAAATCCAAGATCTGTTTGGTTTTTCTCTGGACTCCTAAAAGACAAACAAATCTGAACATGAGAGATTCTTTGAAATGTTCTATGGTTTGAGGAAAAAGTAGGACTTAAATGTCTCAGTTAAAAGTATTAAGAGCTAAAAATTCTTTTTACTGTCAAATGGGCATGGTTTTGCTCTTATGATCCTGGAGATATGATCAAGCTAATGGTCTTTTTTTTTTTTTTTTTTGACTGATCTGTGCCCTTGTGTGACCATATTAAGGACTGGTAACCTTTCTGTGCCTATTTGTATCCGATGTCTTATTCAGCTGCTTTTGGGCCTGGAAAAACCACCACTTTCTGTTTATCCTTAAGTCTTTCTCCTTAGCTGTGCTCTTAAATGCTTGTGTGTGTTGCAGCTCTGACACAATTGCAAAGAGCTTTGTTAGTCTGCCCACTGTCACTTGTAATAAATTTCATGATCTGAGCACCTGCACAAGTGCTGGGATTTCTGTGAGGAGGAGAGTAAGGTTCTGCAAGGGAATATCATCATCCATGCTTATGTTTTCCAGAGATATGTTGCCAGAAAAAAGTTTTAACAAGTATCCCAGCCAAACTGCTTCAGATGTAGTGTTGTACTGCTCAAAGCTGTTTTGATGGAGTTGTTGCTTGTCTTCTGAACTGTGGGGAGAATATGCACATACTTGTCTCTCAAGAATAGAAGTTTGTTCTCATGCAACACTGAAGGTTTTAAAGCTCCAAACAAATAAATCCTTATCTTAAAGTCCATCTGTGTACAGTCATGCAATTAATACACCTGGCCCACCTACTGTGGTTAAGTGGGTTGCACCCTTCCTTTTATAATTGGAACTTTGCATGTTTAATTTTACATCCAACTGCATTTCTTTTGCAGCCTCTGGATCTGAAATTTGGTATCCCAAGGGCATGGGGGAAGAAGGGCTAACCTGTGGAGACCTCATCCTGCCCTAGTAGAACTAATTCTGTCTCGTGGCAGGTAAACTCAAACATATAGTAAGGTGAGAAGTAGACAGCTTTTCTCCATAAGAGGAGTTCACACCAGCTGCTCTCCTTCATCTGTAAGGTCATGGAAGAGATACATGAACTTCTGCCTTGTGAAACTTAGCTAAAGTGAAGAGATGCTCCTCTGCTCACTGTGGGACTGCTTTCTCTGCTGGCCTTTTTGGACACCCATTGTAGCTTCTTGAAGCTCTGCCTTCCAAAAAAGCACCCTTTTCAACCTTTTCTTTAGCCTCACAGTAAATTTTCAGGTTATGTGATATGCCTACAGGCTTCTAGGAAGAGATGAGGCAGGGGAAAAGGAAAATAAAAAAAAACCAAAACCAACAAAAAGAAAAAGTTAGTTTCATGCAGTAAACGAAACTGAGAAATCAAACCACCTTTTTCTGATTACAAAAAAAGTCTTGTACAGTTAGGCTGATAGGTTGCTTTCCTTTACTCTTTTTTGCCATCTCTTGAAGCTTTTTGTTACAGGTGAGGAACATGCCAATGGAAAACTTTCTCCTTAGAAGATGTTGTGGTCAAGAGAAAGATTCCTTCTTTATTCTCCAGTCATTTTCTTAAATAATAATAGTAAAGAAGACATCTTCTATATTGCATAGAAGTAAGAGAAGAAATAACTGCATTGTGCTTTTGGCAGGAAAGAAAAGTAATTTAAAATGAAAAATTGCTTCATTGAGGGCCTTCATTTGATGCCCTGAGCATAGATGAGAAACACAAGGAAGAGGAAAAACTGTCCTGTTTCCAGGTACTTTGACTCTTACTTGGTGAAGTTGGGCTCCTTTGGATGTCTGGGTTTGGTAGGATTAGCTCGTGCAATGTTATGTCTGATCTACCCAGAGGCAGCAATGTCTGTACATCTATGATATGTGTAGTTGCAAGTGGCTTTGCTCTAATTTGCCCAGCTTGTTTAGCAGTAGATGATTTTTGAGAAGCTGTCCTGCAGCCAAAAGAGGATGTGGTTTTGAGGTGTGAAGAAGGATTTGCCAGTGTTTTTACAAAATTATTTCATATTGGTGAAACTAGAACCATACATGTGTGCAGCACATGCTATCTTGAGGAAGGCACTGTAGGACAACAGCATTGTCTGAAAAAATCTACCTGCTAATTAGACTTCTTTTGAAGATTGTAACCTCAGTGCCTTGAGATACACCTTTACTGAGGCTTAATTTCTTACATTCATTAATGATGCTTTTTTTGACAACTAAAAAATTTACCTCATGGTGTATAACACTGTGGGATTGTTTTGCCCCATGGAGGAAATGGTTGGTTTTCCCACTGTGTTGAAAATCTCCTGCTTCTGCCATGCTGTGTTGACAGGGACACATGTCCAGAGCAGTCAAACTATTCTGCCTCTGGAGATGGACCAACCCCTCAGTGAGGGAAGGAAAAATGCAACTGCACCATATGATGTAGAAAGGTCCAGCAAGTCAGTGGTGGTTTTTGGAGGTGTTGAAGCCTCCAGTTATTTGTAATAGTTTCTTTTACAGTTCTAAGGTTGTCATAATGCAAGTGGCATCACTTGTTAAATAGTCATCCATGCTTTTTAAAATAAAAATGGTTTCTTCTTCACTGTGGGTTTGAATACTTGTAGAGATATTTGTAGTTTCTTGGAACAAGAGAATTAGAATTCCCTGGTTCCCTGATTTTAGTTTCTTATGGGAAGATGTAATAATAAATAGCTCCCTTGACCATCTCAGACTCTCAATCTTAAGTACCAGGCTCCACACCTTCTAAATGTTAAACTAAATGGGAAATTTAATTCCTTAAGGTGCTAAATATTTTGTTACTAGAGTGTACTGAGTTCCTTCAGGCCAGAAACAAAAGTAGGTCAAGTCCTCATTCTGTTGTATCTGGTTCCATCTCTGGTTTGTTTGTTAAACATGATGGAAAAATAAGTGATCTTTGTGTTTACACAACCTGTTTCTCTGGCAGCTGTCATGGAATCTGAGAGCAGTGCCTTTATAAACCAGAGCTGATGAATATCTGCATCTTCCAAAGCCACTGATTTTATGGGCAGCTTCATGGATTTTGAGTACCCATGTGACTGCTGTGTCACAGCTATGGTTTTTGAAGTGGAAGTGTTTCTATACATATAGTTTTTGGTGGTCATACAGTGTTGCAACACTGAATACCTATGCTTGCTGCTTGTGAATGACCAGCAAAATTCCTGCTTACATAGTTTCACAATCTGTTCCTTATGTTGATTTCTGATTTTGGCTGTCTGTTCTGAATAAAAGGTAGCAGATTGCTTTTTTTGGCATTGTGGCCAGTCAGATTTTGCAAAAACAAAAAGTTCATGCCATGTTCAGAAATATGTCAAACTAGTTCCTGCTTGTAAAATGCCTTGTAACTAGCCTGCCAGAAAATGTTCCTCCTCTGCTTCTGTGATTTTTACTCCCTTGTTGCTAGCTAGGCTCTCATGTTGGAAAAACGTCTGATATGTGTAGTTCTTTCAGTGACTTCTAGTAGTCCAAGAAGATTCCCAGTTCAAAGACTATCATGATGAAAGTGCTAAATTTGAGACCCAAGAAGAGGAATGAGTAGTACTGAGTGAAATGATTTTAGTGGAAATGAAGTGATCTCACCTGAGGTACTGGCTATTGTGTAAGAACCAGCTGTCTTTGAGTTTCAGGTATTGAAATGTGGTAGTTCCCAAAATGGAAATATAGACAGGGTGGGTCATTCTTACATTTTCAACAGGAGGAGAGGATCAGCTCTGCTAGATGGACAGAAGGCACTCACACATAATTTCTGGGGCTGACTGTGGGGAAAAGAAGTAGATCTGCATGGCCTTGCCATGGGCTGTGTGACCCAGAAAGGGTCATGCCCTTGGTTCATCCAGTGACACGAGTGTCTCTCACATAATGCAGCAGTGTCACTAGAGGGGAGCACCTTGGATTAACCTGGGCTTCATGGGAAGGTGAAGCCCTGCCTGGATGGTGGCTGTGCAGCTCATGCATGGTAATATGAGCAATGCTTTAGTGTGCAGATCCAAGATAAAAATACACGTTGGTTCTTTTCGATTGTGTTGCTACTTCTTGACTGACTGAATTCAGCAGTGCAGACTATTTCTGAGTGTGGTCCTGGCTTTTCAGGCAGTGAATGTGGCAGAAAGTTTTAGATTCTCAGCATGGACCTAAATCTGTTTGAAGTAAATCTGAAAAGCTTGGAGGGTGCAGGGGGTTCAGGCTGCAGTTTGTTGATTTGCACTGGCAGCACCACTTCAGCTCAGGGATTGTACAAGATGATGACACAAGGTATCTGCAAGGATGTTGTGAAACTGTGGATCATGTTAGACCGATCTACTAAAACTTTGTTTTCCTTAATGAGCCCCTTGTTTCCAATGAAGGCTTAAGCTTTTAGCGTTACTATTGCAGAATTAATACACTAGGATTCATTTCACTGTCATCTCAAGCTTATTTCTTATCAATGCATTGAATCCAACTGGAATGTCTTCAAGGATATTTGGCTTAATGTTCATTTCCCCTCGTTGCAAGTTTTTATTACTAAATAAATAAGAGCATTTAATATAGCTGTGGGCCAGGATAATTCTTCACAGTACATTGCAAAAACGTGGTTTAAATTTTGGCTTTGGATTTGGTACAGGGTTTGAATAATATGATACCTCACTTCCTGACAAACTCGGGGTATTCTGAAGACTGAATGAGTTGTCTGCAAATCTGCCTTGTCTTAGTTAATCATGGTTGTTGGGAAGGGAGGAGAAAGGCAAAAAAAGGAACTTCTTAATGCAGTCACCTACTGTCTGTATTTACTTTTACAAAGTGGATTTGTTTACTATGTTAAAAAAAACCCCAAACCAAACCCAGTATCTCATTAGGCTAGATGGTAGCTCCATGCAGTTTTTTAAAGAGTTCTTAATTATTTCCTTCATGACTGAAAAACCTGATGCTGACTTGAAATGGATAACATGACTTAGTGACTTTAAATGTCTCATGCTAAGGTAATTAATTTGCAACATGAAACATAAGTCTTAGAAACCAGGAAAGATCTGATTCTTCTCCCATTCATGTCTTGCTTAAAAGCCTATTTACTTCAGTGGGTACAATATTTTTAAAGATTTACAGCCTTATCCCAAATGTTGCCAAGGATTTACCAAACATGCATTTGATGGAGCAAGGGGTCTATGGAGACACACACGCACAAGACTGGAAAAAATTTTGTACTGTTGGCAGGCTTGCAGAAAGACTGAGATTAATGCTCAAATTAACTTGAGGGACATAAATAACAAACATACCCCCTTATGAACCCTGTAATATCACACCACACACTCATGCTCACTGAGGGAGCTGTGGACTGACCTAGCAGCAGCATCAGCCAAAATAAAGAGGAGGGGTCGTTGTGGGGAAGAACTGAGGAGGCAAACCTCTGTTGGCTTTTCTGTGTATTGTTTGTTGTCCTGTGTTGTTCTTTGTTTTTCAAATAGGATGTATTCCCAGCTGTAGTGGCTTGGGTCCTGCTTTTTTACCTACCACCCTCTACCTGGAGGGTCATAGCTTAATTTTTCTGAGTTTTCATTCTTGCCTGGCTGTGCCATGGCTCTATTACTGAAGTGTGAGATGAGGAACAATGCTTTTCCTTCTGACAATCTAACAGGTAAGGGAAAAGCTCTCCTCCTGTGGCTTTCTGCAGTTTGTAGGACTGATGCACCAGGAGTTGGCAGAGAAAAGTTACAATAACCTTATCCTAAGGGCAGATGGCCTCTACAAATCTTTCGAACCCTGTAAGCAAGAATTGCAGAAAGAAGAGTGAATCTGCACATTTTCTTGGCTGGGACTCCTCAGCTTCTAGCTCTGGTGTGGGGCAGTGGCCCTCATGCTGAAGGACTAGCGGCAACATCCCAGGAAGGGGAAGGACCTCCCTCCTGCTGGGGCTCTGGAAACCAGGAAATGATGGCTGTGCTAAGCCAGCTTCCTAAGAGTTAATGTGGTAGGTTGGCAGCAGAAGGGAAAGTCTCCTGTAGGGCTGTGGGGTCTGGCTGGGATGAAGGGGGATAATCCTGATGCTACCTGCAGTGCAGGTTCCAGGTGAGCCCAGTGTAATGGGGAAGCAGCCATGGGTTACAGGATTTACCAACAGATGAGCTTGTCTTGGATGGTGGTGGTGGGAATTTAAAAGTGAAATATTAAAGCAAGAAAAGAAATAGTTGGTATGGACAGATGGCTGGGGCTCAGGGACTTGCAGGAGGTATGGAAGGAGGTGTATCCAAGCTGCTCCAGGAAAGAGTTGTGTTCATGTAAAAAGCCAGAGCTAACAGTGTGCTGCAGCAGTTGCTTAGTGTCATCCAGAGGGGTAGACTAATTTCCATCTCTGTGTTAGATCACCATTTTCAATCATGATTTAAACGAGCAAGAAGGAAATCTGATTTAAGTTGTCTTATCAAATTTTACATGTGTACTTTAGTTACCTTTCTGGAAGCTTTAGAGTGGTCTGTACCCTTGCTTACAGTGAATTTATCTTTCTATTTATACAAGTATGCAGTTTGCCATTTGCTTTGGGTAATGAATTTTTTTCAATTTTCTGTTAAAAAATGATGAATGGTGCTTTTCTTATTTTCTTGATTAATTTTAACTTCTGATTTTCATCAGGCAACATTTGGATGGAAATTGGAATCCAATTAATGAACAAAACCAGCATTTAAAATTGTTTTCATTAGTTCAATGTGCTGGATATAGACAAAAATTCCTTATCAACCATGTTTTGTGACTAAAGCAGACTGATTTTCGCAGAAACAAAGCAAGTATTTTCAGCTGTTTATGAACTGAACTAATTGCTTCTGGTCACCATGCTTTTGAAGAATCTGTTTCTTACATCTAAGAAATCTTGGTTTCTTTTCTTAAAACACAAAACCCCTGGAGAAAAACCCACAGAACCCTAAAACAACCTAGCGTCTCCACTGAAGTGAATATCTCAGTGGTATCTGTGTGCTACAGCTACACGTGACAAACTTCTCTTATTCAGGTGGATTAGCCCTGAGCCCATACTGCAAATATTGCTGGGGTAGGAGAGGTGGTCTGTGTATCACAGATGCTGCAGATGCTTACTTGCAAATTAGGGTGGATGTACAGACTATAAATCTTGGTGAACCTAGGTTTCTACTTTAAAAGATTTTCTTTCTGCATTCCTGTCAGTTCCCAGGGCTGGCTGACTGAATAAAATATTTTCTCATGTGGGGGGAAAAAAATAAACTGAATGGGGAAGAGGAGAAAATTGTCCAGGAGACCTTGCTCTTGTCAAAAAATATATACACATACATATTTTGGCTTTTAAATTGTAAGGATATATTTAAGCAGACTTGGCTATAAGGGAGTGAACGTTGAAGCTCAGATTTCACAGAGTGGGAAATCAGTTCGCTAAATTTAGTGCTTCTAACATATGTTTAAGGTCTAGGAATCTATTTCTGATATAACTCATGTTAGGAGTTCCTGGAAAGCTCTATGACTTATGTGGCATGGCATGGGTAAGATTAAATTATAGCTGATTTTCTTCCATCCTGAGATCCCCAGAAGCATCTGTGAGATTGATGGGTGGTGTAGTCATTGCATTATGTTTTGATGTGCTTCTTTTGCAGGCTAGGTTTCCAGTAAATACAAAAGGATTTAAAAATTATTGTGGGTAAGGAGATGGACAGCTAGCAATTTGAACTTGGTGTTGTGATACCCTCAAAAGCCTTAGTTAGACTTGATTTCTGCCAGAAGAAAAAAAGAAAGAGCAGTATGGTTTGTGAGTGGTTAAAAATCAGTGTGCATAACATAATTTCTCTAAGTCCTGTGTTATGTTATACTGGAGATTAATTTGGTTATATGTATATGCCAATGTGCTACTTCAGACAAGAATTTTAAAAATTCCAATGTATGAAGAATTGAATATTGACAGATTCTCCACTATTCCTTAATAAACACATACCACTATTACCCCAAAATGCAAGTTTAGCATTAAAGAACCTCAGTAACTCACATAAATAATTTTTAAAGGATCCTTTAGGAAAAAAGAAGTTGAAATGTATCAAAAAGTCAAAACTATGGGAGGAAGGTGCTACAGTGAGGTGATTGTACAGTTGGAAAGGCACATGTACATCTTCTGTCTTCTGCTGCCTTTGCTGCCCATGTTTCATGTTTAAGGGTGAGACAGCAAAAAGTAACTTCAGTGGTGGATTGAATCCAGCCAAGAAGGTGGCTTGAAATCAAGCTTTGGGTAGGAGAGGGGAAAACTGCTCAGCAGGCAGATGGGCAACAGAGGGAAGGCAGGAAATATATGCAAACAAAAATAATGATTTGTTTCTATGGTGCAGAAATGTGTCTGGAGGTGGGTTTAGGTAGAAGCTGTGTAAATTCTTGAAAACCAAGTCAAGTCACAAGTTTGATTTGCAATAGTGTTGAAGAGGCTGGCTGGAGAAGCATGTGAAAGGGAAAACTTCAGCAGTGGATTTTTGCTGGAGCATGTGAGGACAGTTGGATGTAGGGGTCAATAAGAGGAACAAGCAAGGAGGTGGATAAGCTGTCAGGATTGGAGTGAGGGGTTGCCTCTACACCCAGCACAGCGGGGTCCTTGCAACAAAACTGGAAAAACTCAAATGCTTCATGAACTTGTAATCATTTAGAAACAGCTTTTTGAAGTGCTAGGATCAATTAAATACCCACAGTAGCATTTCCAAAATCTTGCTGAATTCACAGTGCACATGTAAAATTACTTACTATGACAACACTCAGGATATTTGTAATAATAGGAGGAGAATATGAGTAATCTTCTGGGAAGTGGTTTAACATATATACTGAAGTGACTGGTATCTTTCATTACAAATATGTAGTTTTAGGGTGTAGCTTTGAGATCATTTTAAACTGATCTGTAGGCAGATTAAAAGGGGTCCTCCCACCTTTTCCCATCCTCTAATTGGCATTACTTCCTCCCTTGGTCACAGACTTCCACTTGTGTGTTGCTCTGGTTATTTGGGTCAGGGACTTAGTGCCTGCCTTGAAAATCAGCTGGATCTGCAAACCTGCTGGCCTCAAGCATACAAGGCAGTGGGGAGTGGTGGGTGGAGGGCTGCATCCACATGGATGCAAACCAGCATGAAATGCTTATGAATCCTAATGCCTTGTGTGTGTGAAAACTCTGGGTAAACTCTGTAACTGCTGCAATAGCCTAAAATGTTTCTGTTCCCAATATCCTATTTTGGGGTTTCTTCACCTGGTACCTGGAGCTGTGCCTGGAATTCGTATCCCCTGAGGTTACAGTTGACTTGTGTTTACCGAAAATGAAGTGGTAAAACTTGGAAATTAGCATTTTGTTCTTATTTGTTTATGGTTATTTGTTTATGGTTAAATCACTTCAAGTCTTTTGCCTTGAAAGACTTAACCTTGAAAGGAGTTACTGAAATTTAAAAATAAGTTGGGGGTGTTGTTTTTAGGATTGCATCTGCTTTTTGCTTTGTGTTGCATATAGCGGCGTGGGGGTTTTTCTGAAAATATCATAGAAAAAGCTGTTTTGTATGCTTCTGTATGTGCCTGTATCCCTATCAAAATATACAGCTGAGCAAAGCTAAATGAGCTTGGTGTTTGGTGCTGGTTTGCATGGTGGGTACTGAGAAAGCAAGGATGAGGATGTCTGTGTTGTCTCATAATACCTCTGCATGAAAAGGGCTTGTTGGCTTGTCTTTTTGAGGATGAGCAAAACAAAATTTTAAAATACATTAGAGGGGTACACAGAGGAAGAAAAATTTTAGAAGGAAAGGTGTGTAGTATCTTGAATACCTCCTAGTTCAAAGAAAGGCTTGTGTGAAATGCCTTTTAGAGGTAACCCTGATGGAAGTGGATGGATCCATGATCCAGCAGTGTGGTGTGTACTCGATGGTGCTCTGCTCATCTGAGAGGGGCTCTTGTGAGGCTGCTAAGAGCTGTGACCTACTGTGGCAGATGCAACCCTGCAGTTTGATCATTGCTACGCAGCACGTGGAGAGGAGCTCGAGCATTGTGTCATGCTCTCCAGCTGGGTGTCTGCTTGAAAGCAACAGGAAGATGCAGTGATGCCTGATATCCAGTGGGTGCAATGCTGGTGTCCTCTCACGTTTAAGAAACACAGTGTTCAATTTACTAGCCTGTGTGAGGACTGCTGCCAGGGCTCCAACTGTTGCATAATGTTACACAGGAGGAATCGCTGGCAGATTTCAAGTTGGCTATCATTCCAGATCACTCCCACACAAAGGAAATTGTAACATATATGTAACTCTGAGGCTTTTTGTACTGCTCTCAGCACAATCTAAAATTAAAAATATAACTAGGAAACTAGAAAGAGTTTGCCTGCTCAGGCTGTAGTAGTCTCTCTCTGCTTGTAGTAGCCTCACCTGCAGGGTTTTGCACATGGAAGAGAATCCAGACAGCGACAGGTAAGAGTAAAAGCCTCACAGAGAAGCAACACCTCAATTGTTTTTTAGAGCTCTATGCATTAAAATTGTGCGTATTTTATACAAGATGAAAGAATCCTCTTTTGGCTCAAACTGGTTTTCTTGTTCTGTGGCTTTTGTGATTCCCAAAACAAAAGCCAGACCCTTAAGACTCAGACATCACAGGGGGAAATAAGATTTCCCCCTCATTTCGATGCATGCCTGTTCTGTACCCATTTTCCTGTCAGTCTGATTCATAATGTTCAAAAACATTCACTGCATTTTTCCTTCTTCCCCACAGCAACAGCCCGAGTCTGAAACTGTTCATCTGTTCATCCCAGCCTTGGCAGTTGGAGCTATTATTGGCAAGCAGGGACAGCACATCAAACAACTTTCTCGTTTTGCAGGCGCATCTATTAAGGTATTATTACACCAACTATAACTTTCTGCCTATTCTACGTGACACTTTCAGCAAGTTTGCACAAGCCGTGCTTTCGTGAACATCCTCCCCCACTCCATGCTTAGAATGTGATGTGATAAATGGTACATTTGTTTATAAATCATCTTTTAATCTTCCTCGAGACAAGATAATTAGAAGCATGTTTTCAAACGTCTCCTGAGGTGTGAAATATAAGCTGCAAAGAAAACTACTTTGGTGGTCTTAGAAACAGACTTGTGCTGCCTTAATGATGCAGTGCTTAAAGGCTTTCTCCTTGCTTTAGGTGAAGTGAAAATTGCTGGGGTAAATTCTCCTTCTAAGCACAGCAGCACAGTTGAAGTTCCCTACTCTTGTGGCTGCCCTTGCTCTGTGCCAGATGGATTGGTCTGGGCTGTCAAACTCAAATGGCTCCATGCTGAATTGTTGGTGCTGTAACTCCACCCATGTGCTGCTCCAAGCTCCTGTGGCCAGTCTGTTCTCAAACAGCACATTTACCTTGCCATCAGGTTTAACATCCAGCTGTTTGTGTATTGACCACCCCAATTTCACCCCGGTGTAGCTAAGGACAAGATGGTTTGTAGAGACTGACCTCTAACAGAAACTTGAGTTTTAGTTAATTTGGTGAAATCTTTCTTGGCTGTGCTCAAGGGTAGTTAGTACCAGTTGCAGTCTTAGGAAGGCCCTTGGCTTTTGGCCACTAATGCCCTTGTAACCACAAGTATCTTCTCTAGATGCCTGAGCATTTTTTTTTCTTAGAAATAATATTTTCTGCTGTTCTATGCTGTAAAGATAATGGTTTGGCCTAAATTTAAAAACAAAGTTTAGAGAACAGTGCATTTAAAGTACAGTGTAGCTTTAGTATGCTGTTAGATGGACATTTTACTGCACAGACAAAACAAATGTTTTCCTCTCAGCCCTCTTTATTTTTGTTTAAGAGGAGTGATGTGTTTAGTGAGTGCTATGGCAGGGATCTGCCAAAAGTCTGGGGCACAGGGCAGGAGCTGGCTATGCTGAGTTGAGCTTGGTGAAGCTGAGCTTGGCTTGGAAGGTGTTTATCTAAGTATGCAGAGCAAATTAATTGGGGAACCCTGACAAATGAGTCTTGTGTGTGGTTTGCCTAGTGCTGATATGTTTACTGGCCAGTCAACCAATGACACACTGCCCAATACCATCCTTTTTTGAGCAGAATATTAAATAGCTATACAACCTAGATTCTTTATATTAATTGAGCACTAATAACTGTATTTTTAGGGGAAAAATGAAACAGAAGAAAGTGAGAGGTGTCAGTATTTCTTAATCAAATCTGTCTTGCATAGGGCTGTGATTATCACATGTATTTCTTCTTCCCCTCTCCATTGCTGTAGCTTTTATCTAAAGTTTAACCAGTGTATGGAAGGTATTGCAAGGTGGAGAGAGAAATGTGAAACAACCTGGACCTCCAAGAACCCGTCCAAACTAGTTCTTCAGTTGGTCCTTGGAAGAGAGTTTAGTGGAAAGGGACTTTCCAGTGCTTCTCATGCATCTGGCTAACAGTGGCCTCAGGCTTCCTCTACTGGCTGGCACCCCTCTACTCCATGCATTTAACATTTCTATATTAATTTAAATTCAGAGAAAAGTTTTCTCAAGCTCCGGTCTTTTGTTCCTTCAGTAGGAATAAAGTAAAGACACTTTTTGTGAAAATATGATTAAATCTTAATAAAAGTATACAGAGTATGCTTGCAAAATTGGGATGCAGCATGTGTACTTGTCTATTAAAATAGTGCAACTTCACCTTTAATCTGGCAGAACAATGTGGAGCATCAGGCTTGCTTCACTTGTGTGAAAGTATTAAATATAGCAACAGGTAAATTATTCAAAACTTCTTAACTTCCTTCATGTTGACCACCTGCCCTCTGTCATAACTTTGGAGCGAAATAATAAATTGTGAATCAAGGAATCTGTGCTTTTAGCTGAGAGTTGGAGGAAGTGCTGCCTGAGTAACTTCTAACTTGCCAAACTGCAGTAACCATAGTTTGTGGAGGAAGTAAGTCTGTGCATAATGCTTGCTTTGAGTTGTGCTGTAGCTTGTTACAGCTGAAAGTGTTTTACCTCCTCCTGCATCTCCTCTGTGCTTATGCTGAGCTTTTTAGATCTGGTGAAACTTGTAACCCATGATGTAAAACTAAACTACAGATGCACTGGGGCTCTGTATGAGGCTGCAGTGCTCAGGCTGTCACCTCAGAGGTGCACGTGGCTCTTGCTGAGCTCAGGCTGTGTCCCAGTGCTGGGGGTCACTGCCTGGCAATGCAGGCTCAGTGTGGGGCTCCAGCAGACTCAATTATTCAGCAAAAGAGCCAGGCAGAGATTTGAGTTGTCTGTCCCACCCTGTGCTGCTGGGACCTGTTGTGAACAATTGTCATCTCCTTGGTTATAAATTCCTTCCAGAGCAGTCCTTCCTGATGAAAGCTGGGGTTTGGGTATATCAAGTTGTCAGTTTGTGGCTTGGCATACAAAATATTGTTTTCTGGTTAGAAATGAAAAGTTGTTTAATCTGAGAAGTTTAATTCACCAGTTGTATACTGGTGTATGTATACAACTGTATGTTTATGTCTATTTGTATGTATAGAACTAATTTTCCAAGGGCAGACAGACAAAATTAACACAGAATTCTCTTAGGTTACCCCTTCAGACATTGAAATGTTAGTTGGTATATGTTTCTTTTGCAGCCTTCAGCCATGTTTTACCCCAGCTTCTGAGAACAGAATATTCTAGGATAAAATCAAAGCAAGATATGTCCCAGAACATTTAGACACACATACAAGATGTAATGAAGGCTTGATGGAAAATATTTTCCCTAAAATTTTAATGAAGGTGCTGGTGTTCTTTAAGGAAACTAGACGTGACTGAGAGACAAAACTGTCCACTTTACAGGAATGACAATTGTCAGGCTGAACTCTGTTCAGTCAGCTGCCTCTAAATGTGCCCTGAAATTTTGCCCCTCTAAAATACTTTTCCCAAAGAATGAATGGATTTAGTCTGTGCTTGTTCTTACCACAACGTCATGTCATATAAATGTACTGCTGTAAAATTAATGTGTATTTTTAGATATATCCAATTGGAATTCATAAATAATGAAAAATAGATATGCAAAGCAGATCACTAGTATGTAATGCCTTCTCCATCTTAGGGTACAATATGAATAATGTTATAAACTTTACTTAGCAAAGTTCTTTAGTGAAAATGATGTCTGGTGACTGGTAATTTGTCTGAAATAAACTACAGCTGTTAAATATGAATAACATCCCTATGCCAACAGCTGAGATGAAATTCTGTAGTGTTTAATATATTGCTCATTCAACAGCAGCTATGTAGTACTAGATGCAACAATGGAAGTGTCAGTTGTGATAAACAAAAGATTCATTCGGAATGTCAGAGGCTAGTTTGAATTATTCAATGCCACTGGAGTCTGAGAAAAACACCCACAGAAATCTTACTGTTGTGGTGACATGAACTGCTGAAGACCCTACAGGCATCTCTGTCTCAGCTCTGGTGGAGCTTAATTTTTATTTGGGTCACACACTGTCCAGTATAGAGGAATGTTTTGGATCTGATTAGTTACAACAGTAAAGTGATCTTCTGTTCTCAGGGGAATGGATGCAAGCTTTTGCTAATGAGCAGAACTTGTTAGAAAGACTATTCAAGCTAGTGGGTAGGGATGAGAATCTCAGTTTATTAACCAGATTTGTCTTTTTGAAGGCTACATGTCTTACATCACTCAGAGCCACATGAAAATGCCATGTGGGATTGTGCCATTTGTGGACGAGTAGCTGCGTCTTTAATTTTCAGAAGTGAATTTGCTCATGGTGGTTTAGCCAGTTTCTCCATATTTCATTACAGCTAATTAATGCACTTGAAAGAGAACAAACCAGTCATGACTGAAGTGTGATGCTGCTGCTGTAACGAATAATTTTTCACTCCTGAACAGAATGTGAGACTGAAATGGGGAGGACGTGGCTTTAAACTATTCCTTCAAAAGACAGCTACCAATAGCTATGTTTATCCATTCCAGATTGCCCCTGCTGAAGGACCAGATGCTAAACTGAGAATGGTTATCATCACTGGACCTCCAGAAGCTCAGTTCAAGGTACAACATATAAAAACTTGTCAGTATGTAGTGGCCTTTGGATCATAAGGGACAATGCTGAAAACAAAACTCTTGGTTCCAAGCACGCTTTATTCAGAATTTCAGTAAACACTTGGGTTTTGCTTGCCTTTTGCTGAAAGGTGTCTCATAGGGTGTGACTCATGAGTAATACAGTACCATTAGAGGCCACATTCTGGTCACCTGAAAACTTGTGGATGTTTCATGTAAGTTAGAATCAAGTCTAGCATAAAAATATGGCCATATTACATTCCTGAATGTCTCTTCTATCTACAAGCACCTTTGAGTTGAGTTTTTTAATCTGTCTTGGTATGTGCAACAGTTTTATGTGCTTAATTGAAATAACATAGCTGACAAGATGAAATTGAGTCTTCCCAGGTTGCTGTTTTGTGCCAAATGGTAAATGCTTTTTGGGTAACTCTACAGATAAATGCAAGATTCCTAATTGTATTTCCACTATAAACTACAAGGAGATACTCAACCTGATACTCCTGTCTATGTTCAAATTAAGTTCCAGAGTGGCCTTCTGCCTTAAATGTCAAAGGATAAATGTAGTTACCCCAAAAGGAGTTGACTGTGCTAGGACTGAGGCAGGCAGCTCAGTGCAGCAGCCTGGCATCATCACAGATGTGGCCTGGAGCAAACAGAAAGTCACTTGAGAGTTTGTATCCTGGCATTGTTTTCTTGGCTTTTTTCATTTTTGACTTCATATTTTTGCTTCAGGGCATCTTGCAAGAAGGGGGTGCATGAACTTCAGGGATATCAGTTTCATTAATGCCTTTAGGATTTTTGGAAAATTATCAGGGCAGGTATTCTGCAGTGGTAATAACAAACTTAGATGCATTTGGGGTTGCTGCTTAGTTATCATATGCATTTGAGATGCCAGTGAAGGCAAAGCATGACTGGGAAGCCTCTGTCTCCCTGATATTTTCTGTATGTATGTTCTTTTGAAGTATCTAGGAGTCACAGAGTAGAAGATTTGGTTACCATTACTCACAAATTCACTGGTAAATGGCTGTGAATAAGGAAAGAAATGTGTTTAAACTCAGCAAATTTACAACCTTAACTCTCAGTGGACATTCTTCTTGCTATCTGGCACTTGTGTGTTTCCCAGAAAAATAAACTGTGTGCTGGTTGGAATAATGCTGCTCCCGTGGAACTATTTAGATCTGGGCAGTTTGATTATTTGGAAATTTAAGCAAGTGCAAATTTCTTTATTTTTAAACAATATGTTGTAATGGATTGTAAAAGCAAGCTCTCTGCTCCAATTGGAGTCTTTAGACCAAGACTTGTTGGGGGTATTGTGGCTTTTTTTAGTTTAGCATCCTTAAAAGAATGGGTTTCTGAATCAATTAGTTGCATTTTGTGCTTCTGAGTGTAATCAAAAGCTTCTGCCTGACAGTTGTTCTCTCCACCACTCTTTATCTCTACAGAAATGTGATAGTTTCTTTTAAAAGCAGTATTTCTACTGAAAAGCAGAATAATAATGATCTCTGTTAAATTGCTGTGGTTTCCTGGTTTGTCAAGCAATCTTTGAAGTTGGACACTGGTACTTCCTAGTTTGGTACAAAAACTTCTTTTAGAAAAATAGTGTATTTATTAGGGAAAACACTTTGTCAGGATTGTGTACTAAGAATTCTCCTTTCTGTAGAATTTCTTGACATTAACTAGATTCCAAGAAGAACATTGTCTAACTGAAAGCAATTTTGCAGGCTCAAGGGAGAATCTATGGAAAACTTAAAGAAGAAAATTTCTTTGGACCTAAAGAAGAAGTGAAACTTGAGGCTCATATAAAAGTGCCATCCTATGCTGCTGGTAGAGTTATTGGTAAAGGAGGCAAAACTGTAAGTAGCTGAAATAAACCCCTTAGTGTTGCTCAGTTGTGTTTCATATTCAGCGTGTATATACACATAAAGCTTAAACTTTTAGCTAAACTAATTCTTTAATGTTACTTTCTTAGCTGTACTTGTTACATTTTCCTTTCTTCTACTGTGGAGTTGAAAGCAATCTTAGAATGATTTATTTAGTTTCTGAATAAGTGGTAGGAATTTAAGACATGTTCAGACCTCAATATTACAAAAATAGTGTACCTATCTTTGTTTCAATTAAATTGATGGCATTTCTTAGCCTCAGTTTGTTGTATAAAATAACATCACTGAATCCTCAAAAGGAGTTGGTACTCAGGTATTTTTATATGATGATAAGTCAGGAGCTAGATGATATTTGCAAAGACATGGTTCAGTCTTGGGTGTCCATGCTGAGTGCAACAGGGTCTTCAGGTCAAGTGTCAGGAGGCAGTGGCAAGAGGTTTAAGGACAAACATGTGTGAGAAGCTGTTCATCTAAAACTTTAATTACACAATGATTAGTGTTTCTAAAATAAAATTGGTTTTAATGAGACAAAGACTCTAACCTTACCTCTACTTAACACTATGGAAGCCTGATAAGCTGCTAAAAATAATTTGAACAAACAGAACTTCTCAATTGTTCCGTCTGAAGTTCTCCATCTTCTGTAGGTTTTTGAAGGAAAAGTGTATAAGTACTCTGGCATTTTTCTTCCCTATATTATATGATTTTTCTGACCTTACACATTTAAATTCAACTGTAAATACTGTGGCATCTATTTGCTTTTTTAAAGTCATGTATTTAACACCTTCTGTGTGTTGTATTTGGTCTTTAAAGCACTTCTACAAACCCAGAGGACTTGGTGCTAATTTATGTTAAGAGGCACAAGAGGCTCATCTTGCAGAGTGCACACTGCTGCATAAAGATGCTCTCTGTTAGTGAGGGGTTTTAAAAAACGTAGCTTAGAGGATGGTATTTCAATGGTTGGTATTTTTGAGGCTTGGTGGTTGTATAACATGCGTTAGTTTAAGGTTTTCTGACTTCTACTGTCTGTTTATAGGTAAATGAGCTTCAAAACTTGACAAGTGCAGAAGTTGTAGTCCCTCGTGACCAGACACCTGATGAAAATGATCAGGTGGTTGTGAAAATAACTGGTCACTTCTATGCATGCCAGGTAGGAGGACTGCAATGATTTTCTGTATTTCTGTGTTTGCCTTGATGTTTCCATGGTCTTTCTTTTATAGCCATGTGCAGGACCCAAGGGATGGAAGACTTTTGCTCAAGATACAGAAAGCACTGTTTGCCAGGCTCCTCTGGTTGTCTTGCTGCAATAAACATTCCTCATGCCTGTGAGAGATTTATAACAATACTGCACGTTTACATATGCAAAACAGTCTCCTTAAATTCTTCTGTCAATTTATGCAGGCTCTGCCACTGCTAAAACTTTGCTAAAAGCAAAAGAAAACCCAAGTTGTGATTGGGCTGAAATTGAGAAGGAACAGAGACACAAGCCATACCATAGTATCTGGAAAAAATACACCCAGATATGTAATTGATCCACATTGCCCAGTGTTGATTTAATATCATAAAGAAAATAATTACAAGGTTCCTTCCTTCACTTAACTCAGACTCATTCCTTTTGATACTTTGCTGCAGGTGACTTGTAGTTCAGAAAGGAGATGGGAGGGCTGCGAAGTCCTTTAAGTCTCACCTTCTGGTTACCCTAGTGTATAAAGAAATTGTACCCTCTTTATTAAAACAGTGATTCTTATAAAACATGAGTATTTCCGGAGCAGGAAAATGAAGGCTGTAGCTTCAATAATCTCAACATTGGTGGTCATCTTCCTATTCTCATGCTTTCTATACTACAGATGAGAAAACTGACCATGCAAGTAGTTGTGATAGGTGGAAGAGAAGAAAAATTAAAATTTAGGCTGTACATTGATTAATCTCAAGTGTATTTTAATTAACAAGTACTCTTGTCAGTACTAGAAATTTAGTCATTCCAGATTTTCTTAATCCTGGTAGCATCTCTTGCTGGTTGTAAACAGCAGTCACTGCAGCATGGCATCATGATGGGTTGTTTCTTCTTCTTTGTGTCCTTCAGCTTGCTCAGAGAAAAATTCAGGAAATACTGGCTCAGGTAAGAAGGCAGCAGCAACAGCAAAAAACATTGCAAAGCGGACAGCCTCAGCCAAGACGAAAATAAAGGTTTAGAAAATGGCCCATCAGAGACAGATGCCAGACCAAAGACAGACTGTGTGACAGAGAGACAGGTGGTGAGCACCTGTTGAAGTTTTATGCAGAAGATCCACCAAGCCAATCACCTGTTCGAGGACCAGGCAACCGTTGAACGCTGTCTCTGAGAATGTATTCTTTAGGCTCTCTCAAACTTTTGAAACCCAGCTTTAAAATAAGGACCCCTTCACTTCCCTTTTGTTCTATTCTCACAATTTAACATAAACTCGTTAGTCTTTTTTATTGTTCTTATTATTCCCCAACAACTTTAGAACTTGGTTTAATGAAGCTTTCTCTTCTGAGTTCACTGGTTTAAAAAAAAAAAAAAAACATTCCTTGTGGCTACTTCCTAAAGTCAGCATTTCACANCTCTTATAGGTCCAGTTGTAAAAGAATAAACACATTTGGAGGGTGGGATTGCGGGTGGGTTAGGGTTAGAGCAAGGGTATTGACAAGAGTTTAAGTGTTAGTCCCAATGTTGAAACAAGTGGCATTTTTTAAAAAGAATTTGGTTGCATTTTTACATAACACTGCCATGAATAACCTAAGGGAAGTGTTGAATGGTGTTGGCCAGGGCATAAAAAGATAAATATGCATTTTACTAAACTACCTCAGGCATTTAGTACCTCAATGAGAAATTGTTCCTTTTTTGCTTTTTTTTTTTGGTATTTTGTATACTTTATAAAGCTAATAGTTCTTGAACATTTTATTTTTTTAAAAAAAATTAAAATTTGATCAGCCACCAGCCAGGAGTACTACAGACTTATCGGGGAAAAATATAGTAGAGCACTTCTAGCTGCTGGCTGATGGGAGTAAGGTGGGTAAAAAAAACACAGCCTCAGATTTCCTGAGGGCTTCAACACCATCATTTGTTTAAAAAAAAAATTCAATGAATGTTCAAAAGATAGTGAATGATGCCAACATTCTGATAGCAGCAATGCCGTTTAGTTTTCTTTTAAGATGGGATGAAAAAGTTTGTGACGGTACTTTTTTGGGAACAGGACAAGGAAGTGATGGCAAGAGGCTGGGGTTGGGGGAAAAATTTAGAAGGCTGCAAGAGGCTGAATTTTTTTTTTGTGCTACTTGATTGAATGCATGAACCCTTTGTGCCTTTGACCATCACTACCTAATAATGCTACATTTAACCATTTGCAGCCCATTTGGACTTTGCCATTTTGTTCAAAGAGCAAGCTTCATCTTCAGTTTGATAGAACACTTGATCTGCTGGAGCATTTTTGAGGCCAGGAGGGTCTCTGCTGTCAGCAGATCACATCATACTGCTTTCAGTTACCACGATGGGGGAAGGTCAAACAGTGTTTGATCACATTGAAAGATAATGAAAGGCTAAGTTTACATATCCAGCCGCTGTTATGGGCCACACTAAGCCACTTTGAAGGTTTTGAAAATGATTACAAGAAAAAAAAAAAACAAAACAACAACCTCTCTAGCCTGGCTTATAATAGATGCAGCAGGATTTATGCACGTTCTGCAACCAACCATTAGAGGAGAACAAAAAAAATGTCAAAAGGCAGGGATAACAGGAAAGTTACCAAATTTTAAAATTTCCAAATGTAATTTGAATGATGATTGTGGTAATAGTGACACATTCAAGTTTCTACAATAAACTTCAGTCTACCTCAGTTTAAGAAAAAAAAAATGTGGCAACACATGGTGCATAAAGACTGCTGTGTGTGTGTGTGCGCGTGCGCGCCTGTGTGTGTGTGGTCGACAGAGCCATGCTATTACCTCTGAACCTTTTTTTGTGATGTTTTTTGTGCATGAGATGATCAGAATCACCATGCTGCACTGATTTGAGGGGCACAGCGAGCAAAAACATTTGTTTCATCATTTTGTTATCTACCTCTTAGGTTCATGTTGAAATAGAGGCATTACTACATAGACTAGATAATTTTCCCAAAGATCATTGTTGTACAGATTAGATAATTTTGAAAATGGTCTGAAGTGTTTTTCCTGCATCTCTTCTTTACTAATTGGTTTAAAAACCACAAACTTATGTTGTAGTTTTAGCAAAGAAAAATGAGTTTCTTTTCCTTTTTTGACAGTGACCTTCATCTAGCCTTTAGGATAATTTTTTTTCTTACAATGAATTTAAAATTACTGAAGTATGGGAAGTACATAGCATTTTAATTTTTGTTGAGGCTTAAGTCGGATGTTCCTTTCTTAACATTTGAGAAGGATTTGACTCCATTATTTTCCATTAAAAATTACTTTACAGATAGGCGCTGCATTTACATCTCCTGATTTAAATACTGTCATCTCTCTTAAATTTCTAGACTTAATATGGTATCTCATGTTTTTCTTTTCAATTGAGACTTGGTAATTTGGAGTATTTGGGAATAGCTAGAAAGTAAATACTGTAAATGATTTCAATATCCAGAAAGTATGGATCATTTTTCATCTGTAATGTGCCCCCCAATGCAGCTCTACTTGCCAGATGCCTCTGAATGGAATAAAGAGTTTAACTCCTATCATCAGATAAAGTTGTGTGGTGTTTTTTTAAATTAATGAGGCATAGGGGACAGACTGTCCCGAGTATTTGCGGTGCTTTGATCAAGTTGGTTTTCTGTCTGTAATAACTGGATAAGGATGAGCAGTGACCTACAGGTATTCCATAGCTGCTAGGACAACCAGGTTACAATGTTTGCACTTTCCAAAACAAGCAGTGACTTCTGTGGCTTGTAATTCCTCTTCTCCCTCCCATCTCATAATGCCATATAATCTGTAGGAGAGCCTATGGTTCAAGGTTTGCCTTGCACCATTCACTTCGGCTCATTTGCTGTGGAAGGAATGTGGACTTGACAGTCCTGACTGTCAGGGCAAACATGAAGGAGATCAGAAATGCAATAATTTTTTTGGTGGGGGGGAAATGGGAGGCAGGTTTTTTTTACCCAGTCTTTACTATGGAGGTCTTTGAGTGATGAAGCTTTGTCAACACTGTGGCCCTAGAGACTTGGACAGGCAGAACCAGTCACACAGACACAAATGTGTTGGCAACCTCTCACCCCAACTATGACCACCCAAACACACCACTTGCCTGCCAGTGAGGTGCTATCACCTCTCAATTTAGATACTTGTTAACATTATTTGGCATTAAATGAGACCAGATGTTTAACTGAATGGTTACATTCGAGAGGGATGAGTTGGGGAATGAAGGAACATCCTGAATTGCACAATTCTGTATCTTTTCAAAGAGAACTGGGAAGCCCAACTTGTTTCCCAAACTCGTTCACCTTCCTGCTTCACAGCTCATTTCCTGGGACCAACCAGCAGAAAGAGGGAATTGAAGAAATGTCTGTAAAAGGCACTGCATAGAGTATTGCATTTCACAGGGCACCCTAAACTCACTTTTCCATGTTAATATCGAGCTTTCTTCTCAGAAACAGCAACATAAAGAGTCAAGCCTTGCTCTGTACGGCTGGTGCATTTGTGATAGCTCAACCCCTGACTGTTTTAAGCATTTGCTTAATCATAACATTTTTATTTGCTTCTAACCTTCCAGAGCTTTTATTCTTAAGCTGCAATTTCCAAGGCATGCGTTCCTTGTATCAGTTTCCATTAAATGGAGCATGTGTGCTGTGCAAGACAGCCTGGGCTTGATATGGCACTAGGGTCTAGGATGCTTAGACCAACATAAAAAACTGTTGAGAAAGCACTCAAGCTGGGCTCTTAACAGGTGTTAGCTCAAGTGATGGACACAAACACTGACTGAAAATGAAGTTACTCAGATGCAGTGCAAGAAATCAGAGAAATGATGACAGAAGTTTCACTTAGTGGATTCTCCTGTTCATCTCATCAAGGGATCCTTCATAGAGCCAAACGTACATGTACCTGTCCAGAAGGACAGAATGCTGAATCTGCAGACTCATTGCACAAGCTATTTGGTATTTTTATTTTACCCAGAAATCACCTGATCTATCCAACTGAAATAATTCCTAAATGTTTTCTTAACAAAATGGCTTTAGTGTCGCACAGTACCAATCATCTGGATTGTCTAGGTTAATTCCTGTGTCCCAGCTCCTAGGACTATCAGGCCATAGCCTCACCAAGGCTGGCAGGTAACATGGCTGGGGCATTGCAGTAGCTCAGCAGAGATTAGAAATGCTTCTTTTAAATGGCTGAAGACCAGCCCTTACCCTGGGCTGGCAGTTCTGATTGTTTAATAGCAACCAGTGGGTGTTCATAGAACTCCTTTTCACCATATGCTTTGGCAGTTAAGTCAGCTGTATTTGTTTATTTTACTGGTTTCTTACTCCTTTGGGTTATTTTTTTTCTTACAGACTAGTAACCCTTTTCACCTCTAAGAGTGCTAGCCTGTTCACACAGTTGTTCCCTCTCTTACTGCTCTTTTCTGGGTACTCCTTTTGTTAGTGCTCTTTCAGACAGGATACTGTATGGTTACTGGTTACTAAATGTGGTTACTGGTTACTAAATGTGGTTCGTATAATGGTGTAATGTTTGCTGAACCTACCTCTATTCATCACATATTGCTTATCCACAGCAGCAGTAAAAGGCAAGTGTTTCAGGGAATGAGTCAAAGTTACTCCTACGCATCCCTCCTAGGAGGAAATGCCTGATTTAGAACCCATCAGGCTGTAAGACAGCCAAGGTTATCTTTCTCCCATGTGATTACTTTCAAGAAGTATCATGGAGCATTTTGAAAACCTTTCTCCACAGTCATATTTCCCAACAAAATATTTGTTTTGTGGGCAAAGATGTTTTATCTGCATGGTTTAACTACACTTTAAAAATACCCTTAATTGCAGAACTATCTGCTGCCTTGTATCAAAGGGCAGGTGAACTTGGAGGCAGTCGTTCATTAAAAACCAGAGCTCAGACACAGCAAGAAAACACAATCTGCAGTAGAGTAAGAAGTGGGTTTTGGTTTGTTTGGGTTTTTTAAACCAACACATCTCCTGAACAACACAGCTACAGGCACAAAAACCAGGCTCACTTTGAGCATTACAAACAGAAGCTGCTGTGCAGGGCAGAGATGCAGACAGGGCTTGCAGTAATTTGTGGGTCTATGGGGAGAAAAAGGTGATTACCCTCAGGATCTCCTGTTTCTGCTTTCCGATACATGGCAGAGCAAACTTCTCCAGGAGGAAGAGATCCTAATCCAGTGATGAAACCTCTGTCCTCTAGTACAGAAAAGCATCTTGTCTTACACAGACAAGTTGGTTACCACCTTGAAGTTCTTTTAACTGGTTACCAGACCATGCATCAGTCACACTAAGAACACACTGAACTGTGACTTCTGAAAGTGCTGAACAGCCCATTAGCAGCAAGTCATGCTCAGTGACCAAGTGCTTCCTATAGAACTTTTTTCCCACTTCAAAGAGTTGAAGGTTTTCACTGCCATAGCGTGTTGTCTCATTGTCCCTTTTCAGAAAGTAGGTGAGAGAAAAACTAGGAGAGGAGTCAACTGCACATGCAGGATGAGCTGAATCACATGAAAACAAGTAATTGAAGCACTTCAGTTTGGGGCTTTTTTATTATTAAAACCAGGTTTGCCTTGGCTGGAAAACTGATTTACTGTTCTGATAACTCAAAGCACATTTATTTGTCACTGTTGCTCTTGGCTTTTATGGTGTCAGTAACACCAGTCTGTTTTCTGTCCCCCCTTCAGACCATGGCTTGCTTTATTGTGACCAGAAGCAAATGGCTTAACACAAGAAGCATCATCTCAACTGTATTATTTCACAGTTTTTCCTTGCAGCAATCCAGTGTGTCTTTCCAAGATATTAGAAAAACAATTACTCTAGAGGCTGAGCATGAGTTCCAGCTTAAGCAGCTGTCTTTGCCCTGCTCTTCTCACTGCAAACACCACTAAGACAGTGGCTCCTCTGGGAAGCTCTGATAGGATTCCTCCTTTGACATTTCATGGTTGGACTCTCATCTTAAGGGTTTTTTCCAATCTTAATGATTCTATGATTCTGCTCACTTTAGCTTGCTCAGAACTCTACCTAGGCTCATCCAATAAAAACACCATTTTGTATTGATCAACTGTACTGACTACTCAGTTCTCAAGACTGTATGACTCAGGCACACTTGTTCTCTTTCCATGCAGTAGCTGCTTTAAGTTCTTGTCTCAAGATGATCACTGCTGCTAGGAGTCAGTCCAATGATAAAGTCTTTTGGCAAGGACTGTGGAGTCATCTCTGCTAACTGGTCATCGTAGGGACCAAGAGTCCACAGCTTCTCCAATTCATAAACTTCTCGTGTCTCTGGCAGCATGAAATGAACCACTATGTTACCTGCACAGAACAGAAATTCACAATTAATAATGTGAACAGTAAAGCACTACTACACCTTGAGCTGAGCAAAGAGTTGAAGCCTTCCACCCCCTTTCTGGCTAGATACAACATGTCAGCTGATAAAGGTCCCTTCCTAAGCTGCTGCTTCCAGTTCTCAAGCAGCATTAGGAATTCATCAGCCCGTCAAAAAACTCCAAGACTACAGTACTGGGATATGAGACACAAGACTTTAAAATAAGACACTATCACAAGACTCCAAACCAAAGAAATTATGACTTCTATGGGACAGAGGAAATACAAAAGCAATTTTACTTGAAAGAGTCCCCCAAAGTGACAGATGGATTTTCAGCTTTCTTGTACTGTCAGCATTCTGCTAGAGCCAAGTAATTTTTCCTAGGTGCGTTGCTCACACTTCTCAGGTGGTTTTTACAATGAAATAGGTTCAAACTTTGATGTACTATGTTTTTCTGGTTTCATTAATTCTGTGCAAACAACAGCAGAGAAAGTTAATTCCAGTGTTTGTCTAATGCCCATTTCTGTAGTTATGCCCTTAAATTCCATTTGATTTTCAGTTATTACCATCAATAATTATTACAGTTAAGTAACCAAGGCTTAACATCAGTGGCTGCAGTGCTCCTCACTCATCCATAAGTGAAGTTTTCATCTTTTAGGTCAAAACACCAAGCCAGGGGATGAGATTCTAAAAGTAACAGTGAAGGAGAAGTGCTTTTTGAATGCAGTCTTTTGTATTTGTGTAGAGTTTCACACTTGTAGAATAAAGAATTAAACTCAATTTCTTAGGACTGAGGTTTTACCCCATGTGATGGTATGATCTGGACAGTGAAAAAGTCTGTGCAATAGTGCACTAGTAAGGCAGTGTACAATCAGCCTCCATTTACCCAAAGATGGATTACAGAAACCTGAGGAAACTGACTGAAGGAGCTTTTTCCCCCACACTATTTTAACCTTCAATTTATTAGGACCTGTTTTAGCCACTGAAGAGTAGTTACTGTTTGTTCCCAGTGCCAAAGGTATTTAATGGAAAATCATTTATTATCTCAATGAGTTCAAGCAACAATTGGAATTCCCAAAGAGCAGAGTACTATATGAAATTTCCACAGCAACCAGAGTTCATGGTGAGATACTTCTGTCAACCAAGAGCTCATGCAGAACTTTGTTTTTCTCAGATTCACAAATATTTACCAAAATCAATGCACAGCCAGTCATCTGTCTCTTTTCCTTCAATCTGAGTATGAGGACCACCTTCTTCTTTGAGATGCTTGTACTGAGAAAAAAAAAGGAATGGCAGAGAACTAAGTCTTTTGCATTTATTTAAGAGGCACTCAAACTTAACAGAGAAGCTTGACTTTGCTGAGTTTTTTTAAAGCTTAAATGGGTTAGATTACTTCATGCTAGTCCTGGGCTCTGCACAAAAGGAAAAGGCTAATATACACTTGCAGTACTGCAAAATATGTACAGGTTTCTCAAATTTGAAACCCCAATGCTCTGGATTCCCATACTGTTGTCCAAGAATTTTGTAGGTCTCTTTTATTAAGATGAATACTAAATACAGATGCTTACAGTAGTCTTTCAGTTACTGGGTCCCTACAGCTGCCACCACCACCAGGTTTTATTTCTGCTACCTTTCACTGGTGGTTTACACTGGCAGGATGATGATGCAGAAATGGAGATGCTGAGCTTATTCTCTTCTCAGATGGGAGTGGGGTGAAAACAAGTTTCATCCCCCACCATGAGGAAGGCATTCAAACCAGCCTCCTGCCTCTTGAGGGCACACACCCAACACTCTGCAGGCTGGGGGAAGCAGGACCAGCACACAGACTTCCACCTGGGAGAGGGGAGGCAGCAGGACTGCACAAGGTCAGCCAGGGAAAGTGGGTAGTTCTCCATGCAGCACGTGGTGCCTTTTGTAGATGCCAGCTTGAGAGGCTCAGCTGTCCCCAGCCAGTACATGAAGAACCCAACCACCCACCAGAGCTGGAGAAATTTGACAGCTCAAGGCTGAATATGGCCACTTTCAGATCTGGCCATAACCTACTTATTCCTCTACAAGGAACACTGGCAGAAATGGCTGCAACAGTCCATTCTGCCATAGAAGACAGAACACAAAACAACATGTACTAGCATGGCTGGCTGGCAAATGAGTCCCACTTCACTGGGAATGCAATTATCACAAAATGCAGCTGCTCCTGACTGTTCCACACAATGTTAGCTGCTGGGTAATGACACTAGTTTGCAAACCAACATGGAAAACTTTCAAAATGTTAACTCAGAACCAGTTCTACCTTCCTTTCTTTAAGATGGCTTATGAAGTATCTTCAAAAGACTCCAACAGTCTGCTCAAAATGCTAAAAAGCCCTTTGTGAACTGCCACCAGCTATCATCAGGTTGCAAAGGCTGATCCCTGCTACAAGTTTCCAGGCCTCATCTTTAGAGGCTGTGCAAGGTGAACAATTACAATACAGCCAAGTGCTAGCTTCTTCCTCTAACACGAAACCAGATGTGGATGTGGGCCTTTGCCATTCACAAGCTCCTGGAAGCAGAACAGGAGGAAGATCTCATTTTACACCTGAGCACCTCTTTGTTTTACTGTGAGTAAATCATAAGGGTTTGGGAATGGTAGTAAAGCTTGCCAACTGCCTGGCAGCACTCTGGAGCACCTGCTCTGCTTTACACCTTTAGCTTCAGCTACTTTTTACCTAGAAAACTTCCAATGTGAGATGAACTCAGCCACTCCCTAAGTCCTTGGCCAGGCTTCCCAGTTTTTTAGAATGCCCAGGAGGACACCATGTCTCCCAAGAGGCTCTGCCATTGCAAAACTGCTGCTTTTACAGCCACCAGAGGGTGCAGCTATGAGGCCCAGCCGTGTTTTTGGAGGGCAGGTGGAACTCACTGATCTCTCCTGGTCTGGGGGAAATGAAAAACTGTTAAGCCTAGTGAGTTATATAAGCAATAGAGTACATATTAAGCACTTTGATTTTGCATACTCAAATCACATTAAAGCAACTTCCAGCTTAAGGCAAGATTTTGGTTTGCAAAGATGTGCCAGTTCCTGCAGAGAACACAAGAAACTCCCCATACCTGCCCAGAAAGGCCCTGGAAAGCTAAACCATCACTCCCACTCTCCTTTCCCCCCATGAGTCTCACAGCTGAAACCAATGGGACTTGAAGAAAGCAAAACCAAGAGTGAAAGGAAAACCAGGGTCAGGAAGGGAAATAAAGTGGGTGGTGAGAAGGCAAACTCCAGGCAGAGTACAGACAGCTGACTGAGATGGGGCTGGTCATATCCCTCACATTGTGCTTTTTAACAGTTGCATGGCTCTTCTCAAGCAAGAAAGTTCCTCCCTCCCTGAGTTTGGTCCTCATCTCTAAGCTCTACCCATACTTTTATTCTGACCTCCAGATCTGTCCTTAAAAGTTCTCTTTCTTCCAAAGCCAAACAGCAGAGGATTTCTGTGCAAGGATGCCTGCGGCTGCTTCTCCTCTCCTGCAGTACGTGCACAGCAGGGTGACAATTAACTACCAGTTTGCTTAAAGCTCATGAGGGGATCCTGTGCCTATCAGGAGGCCAACTATTTTTCCAGCCTTACAATATACCTGAGAAAGTGGAAATTTTAAAGATCAGGGTCTGAGAACAGATAAAGCTACTGTGAATGACTAGGAATAGCAGTGGTGCTTGCTTGACAAAAATAAAGGCACAGGTCATCATCACCATCTCACATCATTCATGTTCTATTCACCCAACTGTGATGTCCTCAGTGTTCTACATACAGAGAGGTCTGTTTCTAAAACATAATACCTGTATTTTGTGTAGTACTGCTAAAGGATAAAACCTACAGTTGTAGATGTATTCAGGACTAAATGACATAATGTCATCAGTTTCATCTTACCTGCTACACCCCTACAAATGCAATCCTAGGGAAATTCCTTTCACAACACTTAAGACCATTCCCAAAACTCAGAAAGAGCATCAAGAACTGTCTTACCATTTTCAGCATGTAATTTGCCATTGCATGAAGATGCCGTGTTGAAAATCCGCTCACAATGATAAAATAATCACAGTATTTTATTTCTGGAGATAGCTGGATCACACAGATGTCTTTGGCATTTTCTTGCCTCAGCAGTGCTACAACCAAGTCAATGTTGAACTTTGGAAGAACAGTATCTGGAGCACACAGAAAAAATAATACAGTGGCAATTTTTCTCTTTGATTGCAAAAATAAACCATTTAGAGCCATAAAATAACAATTAACTGAATTATAGCCTAAGCTAGTCACTCACTGAAGAGTCTGGTTTGATACTGACAATGCAACGTGAACTGCAGATTTTCCAAAATCATTTTTACAGCCACCAAAGCTGAGAACTAAACAATCTTCCAGTAAACAACACTATCACTAGATGTAACAGTTACCTAAATGAGACTTCGGTTTTTGCTAACTTACTTATTTCTTGTTACCATTTAAAACTCAATTTCATCACAACTGTCAGTATAGATAATTAAACCTAAGTACTCCAACAGACATTATTAAAACAACAGAACAAATTGAAAATATTTCAGGAGAATGCTTTTCACCAATCTGTGATAATACATTGTGATGAAATTGTTCTAGCATCTTAAGCAGAAAAAACCAGTATTTTGAAAATGAAGCTGACATGATGCAGAATGAAGATATTTTTTAATCTGCATTTTTTTTCTTTTTCCCTAGCCTGATCTGGTGCAGAGCATTGTGATATTGTAGACAAAGCTTTAGTCCTTCAACAGTTTAAGGAAGCCAGCTTACAAAACAGTAAATCAGTGGAACTATGTTCTGTTCACACCACGAAATCAGTTTATTTCTAATTTGTCCTAATTAGGTAGATGCAACTTGTATGCACACTTTAGGCATAATTTGAATCTGTCAGCAGCGCAAGTCTGCCACTATAAAATGAACGTTAGTGCAGACTGAGCACCAGCACAAAGCCAAGCTTTGTATTTCCCAATAAAAAGAAAAAGCCAAACAAAGGAACAATAGCTACAATTATACGCATGAATGGGGATATGAAATTGGATCAGATCTCTGTAAATGTAAGGCTTTCAGCTCAGGGCACTCTTTCAACTTTTTGCTATGGTAAAACATCTTGAAAATTAACAGTGGCCACAGCTCCTCCAGACACAGCGGTTACAGAAGTCGAGTATTTGCCTGGTAGCCACCTGAGAAGCCTCCAGAGCCTGCTTGGAGAGCATCACCAGGCACCGATCGTCACGGTCGCATCCAGGCTAGAAGAGCTGAACAGCTACAGCCACAAACCAGCGCGGTGCCCACAAGGCTTGTACCCGTCAGGAGCCCCCGAGCTCCCGCGGTTGTTACCGACGGGGCGATGGGAGCGCAGGCACAGCACAGCACCCCCGCGCTGGGCAGCAGCTCCCTCACACACGGCTCGGCACTCGGGCTCCCTCACACACGGCTCGGCCCTCGGGCTCCCTCACACACGGCTCGGCACTCGGGCTCCCTCCGCACCGCCCGACTCCTCCCGTGCCCGCAGCCCTGCGGAGCCCACGCCGGCCTGGTGCCGGTGCCGGGCCCCCGAGGCCCGCGGTCTCGGCCGATCGCACCGCGCTGAGCACGGCGAGGATCCTCCGCAGCCCAGGCGCGATCCCACGCGTGCCGGGCAGCGCCTTCATCGCGGGGCGTCCCCCATGCTCCGCTCGAAGTCCCGCTGGGCACGCCTCATTGGTGCAGCCGGCTGCCCGTCGGGCCGCGGCGCGCGCGCGGCGCTGGCCCCGAAGCGCCCTTGGGCCGGCCCCGCTCGGTCTGTGGAGGCCGGGCTCGGAGCGACCTCGGGCTCCCACAGGATCGCAGAGCCATAGGAAGCCTTGGGTTGGAAAGGACCTTAAAGATAGTCCAGTTCCGACCTGCCTGCCGTGGGCAAGGATACCTTCTACTAGACGGTGGCTCAGAGCCCTATCCAACCTGGCCTTGAGCACTTCCCAGGGATGAGGCTTCTCTGAGCAGCCTGTTTCAGTGCCTCACCACCCTCACAGTAAAGAAATTTTACGTAATATCTTTCAATTTGAAGCCATTTCCCCGTGTTCTGCTGCCCTCTCCCTTGTCCTCCCAGGCAGGTGCAGCTGATCTGTTGGGTTTTCAGCTGGCCCGTGGGATTCCATAGCCAGGAAACAGCTGCAGGTTAACTCGGCATCCATCCTGAAGGCGGCTGTTCCGTACCACGGCTTGGTAACGTGGGCCAGAGGATTGGATGGTTTTCAAACCATCAATTTGAAAGATGGTTTGACATGTCTGGATTTAAGAAGAAACATCATTCCTGCTCTATAAACACCACTGGGTTGTGTTGGGTTGTTGGGCAGCTGGAAAGGGGCAGATACAGTTCATGGGCACTGCCATATACACCTAAACCATGTATCCCAGCTCAAACCTTTTGCCCTCTTTTATAGGCTACAGTTTTGCCTAAAAAACTGCACCTGGTTTGAATCTAAAATGTTTTTTTGTGTGGAAAGTGTTTTCTCTTTGTGTTATTCCCACATGGTGTTAATAGGCAAGGTTAGTAGTCTTGCTGTGCTTGGTTTGCTATGGAGAAAGTTGTCAAGGGTTGAGAAATTAAGACCTTTAAGCATTTGTATTTAATGTGCATGAAACATATCCCTCCATCTCCTTCCCCTGGAAATCCTGGCATTTAGAGGGACACTAAAATAAAAGAATTGCCATTCAGAATGTTTTTCCCACTCTCAACAAGTATGATGGTCAAACAATGATATTAAGGTTTGAAAGACATAGTCATGGGTGGTGCCAGATTCCTTCTGGTGGTGCCCAGCAGCAGGGCAAAGAGCAGTGGCCATAAACTAAAACCAAGAAGTTTCACCTAAACACAAGGAAGAAATTCTTTACATTGAGGGTGGCAGAGCTGGAACAGGCTGCACAGAGAAGTCGTGGAGTCCCCCTCTCTGGAGACATTCCAGACCCACCTGGACGCACTCCTGTGTAATTTGCTGTAGGTGACTCTGCCTTGGTTGGGAGTCTGGACTAATGATATCCAGAGGTCCCTTCCAACCTAACAAATCTGGGATTATGGAATTCTGTGTGAATTATAAAGACCTGTAGTGATAAAAACTTTATCGTTAAAGAAAATTTGACTATGCTGCATGAGGCTGGAGGTGATTGTTTGTACTAATAAGCCACAGTGCCTGGATGGCTCTTGCAAAGTTTTGTTTCATTCCTCTACAATTCCTTCAGAGACTGGTGTTTTTTAGCCTTGGTTTCAGCTTAAAAATACTTTTGGTAAGAAAAAAATGCCACATCTGATGAGCCTTAATTGTGTGCTATAAAAGATACTCAAGAAAAAAAGGGGGGGAGGAACAAAACAAGTGGTTTGAAATAACAGCTCAGTTTTTAAAGTAATTCTTAACAAACTTGCTATCCAACTGATGTTTCTGTTTCTCTTGAAGACATGTTTGAAAAGATGTTCTTTCTATGAAGTCAATGTACATCTATGTTTGATGTCATTCTTGATGTTATTTCTCCAAAGGAAATGCCTGAAACCTGTCTTGTAACATTTGCTGACATTCACAAATCTGTTGTTTGTCAGCTGTTCTTGCCTTTGAAGGACATGAAGCTCATTTGTATCCTGATCTGTTCTGAAATTGTGTCATCTGGGTGTTAAGAAAGTCTCCTTGCTTCTCAGGTTTGTGGTGCCATTGCTCTGAGTACACTTGAAGAGAGACTGCAAAATCAGAATGATAACTCCTGGCAGAGCCAGGTGTGAACTGAGGGTGAGGCAAATCCTGTGTTTTATGGAGGTAGACACCCTTTTAATCAATAATTGGGTAACTCATCAAGTTGCTTATCTTGTAGTTTCTCGTTCTGAGACAAAGCAGTGAACTCTTTAAAATCATTACATGGTTTATTTGTCAGTGCAGCAGTTAAAATTCCATTGTATAAAAGTAAAGATGTACGAAACAGAAGTTACAGCTGAAAAGACAAAATCGTAATATAAAAATGTAGTATTCTGACATGGCACTTAAAGGAAGATAGTGCAAGATATTCCTAACACTTAGGTTAAAGTATAAAAAAGTTATTAATGTATGCCTGAAAGCTATTTTCTATGCAAAAGCTTAAGATGTCTCTGAGCATCTAAGATGCAGCATTTTGCAGAAACAAGATGTTTTCTCCATGTAGCCCAGGTGGTAGCCTGCATCTTCACTGATCCCAAGCTCTGACAGATTTTATGTTTTCATGCTTCATTACAGGTCATCTTAAGCTTTCCACTAGACCCCTGTCCTGCCTCAAGCTAGAGCAACAAATACAAATTACAGTCCTGCTTGGCTGATAACAGAAGACATAACACTTAGTAGTTTTTGCAGAAAATGTGTTTCCTGTTTAAGTCAGAAAATAATTTGAGATGCTAGTTCTTAGACAATAGGATGTTAAGTATAAGGAAGATGGAACAATAGCAAATACACTGCTTTTAATAATATAACTGAAATAGCCACAAAAGAATTAAAATAATGGGAGAACCTGGAAACAAAAGAAGAAAAGAGGCTATTGAATTTTAGAGCTAAAGAATTAATCTCACAGGTATGTTGGAATCTGAATTTTTTTAAATGTCCTTAAGTCATTGAAAGGTGTTTGTGCATACTGGGAAGGGGCAGTGAAGACTGGATTCAGATTACAAATGATAAGCATTTGGAAGATCTGCTAAAACACTAGGAAAGTGTCTTTATAACTATGTATTTTTTGCCACAGGAACAGAAAACAGTATGTATCAGAGATGTTTCAAGACATGTTAAATAAGCTAATTATATTGAAATACAGATCTTCAAAGAATTCAGCGTTTAGAAATGGATTATGTAAGGTCATTTGCCCAGCCTCCATTTTGGCTGTAGCCTTTACTAACAACAGCAGGACTTTTATGAAATGTGAACTGTAAAGAATTTTTGGTCTGTTTGCTCATTTCCATGAACCCTTTTAGCAACCTCTTCCCTTTCTGCAAATAAGATGCTCTCCTTTTCTCATCATCCAGTGAGCCAGCAGTTTGTGCTGGTCTCACCCTGTGAAATGCCATGATGCTGAGTGGTGAGCAGGTGTGGCTACGAGGCCAGATCACTTGTGGAAGGCCTCAGAACGAGTTCTTTTAACAGAATTGCAGCTAGAGTGAACAAGTGAAGGCACATTGATTTTGCATAAGTTTACATTTTCTAAGGTGCGTCATGTAAAAGCAGAAACTAGAACAGAGTGTCATGTTTATCTTGGGGTTTTCATTTATTTGATTTAGTGGTCAGAGAGATGGAGGAGCAAGCAGAAATTATTGCCTATTTACAGCAGGAAATACAGAAATGAGAAGAGAAAAGGCAGTTGAATGCTACCCCTTCCTGCTGGATCCCTTGTTCTGCTGACCCTGCATTGGACGTGGAACTTAATCTGCCCCTTTGGAGCGGTGGTGCCAGTCCAGTGTCTCAAGACCAATGGAAGCAAAGGAGGCAAAGGCAGCATCAGCAGCTGAAACTCAGAATTTTACACAGGACTCAAAGTTTGAACGGGGTGGGGGCAAAGCTGAGGGGCCTCATCTTCTTGCTTTGGTGTCTGTGGTCAAGTTTATAGTAGTGAGACTCATGCATTGATAGCCATGTCCAGTGGGAAGCTAAGTGTGTCCAGCCCTGTTTTCTGACCCTGAGGCCAACTGGAATTTAATGAGCTGCACCCACGCTATTGAACCCTGAAAAACAGGGTGGCTGCTGCCAAACTCACAGTGGGGGGCTGTGCCTCTGGTGGTTCCCAGAATCTGGGGTTTGCTTGGTGGGGAGCTGGCCTGCCTGGGGCAAGTCTGTGCTGGGACCTCCTGAGCAGTGTAACAGTGGCAGCAGTTCAGTGCCAATGCCTGGGAATAGGCCATGGCACGTTTCATTCCACAGACAGAACACGTGCCTGCCCCCCATGTCTCTCTTTACAGCAAAGGCATGAATTCTGCTAAGGCAGTAAGCAGCAATAAAAATTAAGTGTTTACAAGCTGGTTGGTTGTTAGGTGGGGTTTTTTTGTTTGTTTGTTTATTAGGGGTTTTGTTTGGGTTTTTTTGGTTGTTGTTGTTTGTTTTTTTTAATTAACCTCTTTTTTCCCCCCATCCAGATTATGGATGCGATTAATTTTGCAAACCTAGAAATTAGAAAAGCCAGATTAGGGTGTGGGGGTGGGGGGTATTAGTAATTCAGAAGAGTGTATCCTACATCACAAGCAAGAATAGCAAGTGCTTAAAACTACCTCCTTGTTTTTCTACAAAAGACTAATGCTGCTAATTGCACCAAGCCCCAAAAGTTACCATCCCATCTATATGTGCTTTCACCTTACTTAAAAAACTCCCTGGAGTTTTTTGTAACAACAAGAAAGCCCCATTAAAGTACAGTTCAGATACAAGTCCTGTACTTAATCTAATTGTCAGTGTTACACTATAGGTTTAAACAATGCCTGGTTTACTCTTCAGCAGAGGATTCCTCTCAGTGCTATTAGGGAAGAAAATGGCTTTGAAAGTGCTGAAGTAAGCAGTAAATCCATCCTGCTTCTCTGTTTGTTCTGCACTCCTCTCAATAGGCTTGTATTGCTTGTATCTCCTGCAAGGAATGTGAACAGTTAATTGCTGAAAGACATTTAAAGGAGGGTGCACATTTAGCATGTGACCAGTGCATAAAAGCACTAATCATGTGCTCATCATGCATTCTGTCTCCTCCTTCGATCCCAGCTAATGTCTGGCTGCTCCATGGAAGTGTGTGTTTCTCACCACTCACTGGGAAGGGCGAGCACACACCTGACTCAGGAGTCTTGTGCAGTCTCAAAGAGACTTCCTCGATGAGAAACTTTCCTTCATGAGAAACTTCCAAACTAATAATGCAGCAACATGTCCTTCTGTTAACTACTGGCCTGCATGCTCAGCACCTTTTCCCCAAAGAATTTATTCATCAATTATTTAATGAAGAATTCATTTGGTTTCACTTCATATATAAATCACATAATGCAGGTTGAGTTTGTTTTCTGCTTTCATGAAGTTCCCAGGCCTGCTAGTATTACTGTTTGTGCTTATGGGGACAGGATGTAATTTTTTTAATAGAAGTCCTTAACATCTGCATGTTTTCCAACAGTTTTGTGGCCTAAACCAGTAATCTCATTTTCTTGAATATTTGCCAGAATATTTGTGAGCAGCAATAGTAAAGAAACAAAAATGTACCTAAACCAAATTTAAATTGTTTGGTTCGTTAATTTAAATAATATTTTGACAGTTCTTTGAACTGTTTTTACTCATAGAAACTAGCAACTTACTTGTAAAGGACAAATGCCCCAATGGTACCAAACACTGCCAACAAGCCAAGGAAGATAAAGACACCTTCTGTTGTTCTGGATGATGTTCCTATAGTTCAGAAAGTGGATTGATTAAAAGTTAGCCTCTCTTTTACAGTGAAATAGATTTCCCCAAAAAATGCTATTTTAACATATTGCTGTATGAATTGAAGCACAGTTAGTAATTCTAATATGCCGAGCATTGGAGGTCAGTGCCTGGCAGGAGGTGGTGCTTTCACATCCTAATCCATGTAATTCTCGATTCCTCCAGAGTGTGAGTTGTGCTTTGCCAATTTTCTCATATGAGCTCTGCTCCTCAGACACATGGCCACCCTTCCATCATGGAGAGGAATGAAGGGCCCTGTTGGCACCACAGAAGGTGAAGCTAATTTGATCCTTGCCATTTGTTATGCTGGGGAAATGTTTACACTGACTATAGGATAACTGTTTGATAAAATTAGATGGGCTCATCCAGAAGGTGACTGAAAACAGCAACCTCTCCTGGATCCTAATTCTGCTCTGATTATAGCAGAAGCCCCAAAGTTCAACTCAGCTTTTCCCTCTGGAAGAAACCGAGACAGACCAGCCTTATTGGGCTAAAGCTAGTCTCTGTGAGTACAGTTAACAAAAACCTTTCTGCATGCTTAGTTTCACCTTTAGGAGCCAGAATGCACTTACAGGTCAGGCATTGTGCCTTATTCCTAATGAACTGATTTCAGTACGGATAAACGGACTTCAAATCATCAAAAAATGCTATGGAAAATGACTGCAAAGGGTCAGGTGCTTGGCTGATAGCAATTAGAGAGTTTGGGAGAGTCACTAGGACACTGTAATAGGAAGTCAGGAGGGTAATGAAGTGTGAGCAGAGAGGCAGCATGATCTTTTAGACTTCTGACTGAGGCTGAGTTTAATAGCTGGTTCTGTCAAAGTCTGCTTTGATAGCTGTGAGATAGACACAGTGATACTTATCCAACCAGAGGTAAAGCTCCTCTTCGGAAACAATTACCCTGGGCAGACTCTGTAGTCACTGGATGTTCAACAGATCATCACAGATCATGATTAATCTTATCCTCATGTAGAAATAGAAAGCATGTCAAGGCCCATGGGCAGCAAAGAGGGCCCAGGACAGCCAACTGTGCTGCAGACTTTGATTCTGTCTCAAGTGAGCTGAATTCCCCTCTGTTTCTGCTGTCTCTCCGTGTGTGGAGTGGGCTGGCTGGCATGTTCCCCACCTGCTTTTCTGCCCAACATTTTTCTGTGAAAAATGACATTATGGCTTAAGAACTGTTCATATTCTCTGATACTGAATAGTTTGTATAATTACTGTACTCACTGGATCGTAAACAGAAGTCAAACCAAGGTCTAACAGCTAAAATTCCCCCAGGGAAATAATCATAATTTTATCTTTGCATGGACTCTTAGACAAGCTGGTGCAGTCTCAGCTGAGGCTTCCAGGCATAAGAACCCCCTCCATGTATTCCTGTGCTCTTTCCCCCTGCAGGGAAATGACCACAGGGAGAAGCTTTTCAGCAATGACCCACATCTGCTCTCTGTGGACTCACCTCCATTTACAGAAATCAGGGCACTGGCAAGGGCTTGACTTGTGTCATCACCCAGGGTGATGTTTATACAGTATGTCCCAGGCTCCTCAAAAGCCCTCCTGATGGTGAGTAGACATTCATCCGTGACGACAACGGGGTCGCACACCACGCTCTTGGACACCTGGCACGTGGGGTCAGAAACCACTGTGCAGACATCTGTGGGGAGACTGGCATGGGAAGAGAGAGCACATTGCATCTGTGGAGTCCTGCCAGCCCAGCTAGCCCAGCTCACAGACACATTGCACTGGTGCAACAGTTTTATGCTGGTGCCTGTTGAAATCGGTGGCACTATAGTGATTTAAGCGTGTTTTATTAATACTACATGTATTTTTTGCATACCTATACATTTATATGTGTACACGTGGATTTTATACAGAATGCAGGTATACAATCTGTATAATTACCTGCTTGTTTTGCTTATCATTTAACATTTTATGGTGACCACAGGATTACCTGCATCAAATCAATTTATAAAGTCCATTACCATTAATACACATCTTTAAGAAAGGAATGCAGATTCTTTAAGTAGTATCAAGTGCTGGAAAAGAAAACTTTCCCCTTAAGAGAGGGACTCTAACCTTGTAAGACCCAGGAGTATTAGTCCAATGTTTTTGCATCCAAGAAGTTGCTTGGACTCACCCATTTACTCCCAGTGACAAAAACTCATGGTCAAAAAGAAAATATTTCCTTACAATTTAAGTAAACTGCTTCCCATTTTACTCCAAGTGCTGAAATCTTGTCTTGGCCAGGAGACTAGAAATTGTTTCTTCCCACAATCAGTTCCTTATTTTTACTGAGACTGGATGTTTGCTCTGAATCCTAAGTCCCTGGCAGTAGCCTCTGTTGGCATAGTTTAAAAATGAGACTTGCATTATCTTTAGTTCCCATCGAGAAATAGAAACACTGCAATTCCCAAATTTTGTTTGTATGTATGCATCTAAGTGCATACAGCATCCCAGCACCTAATTAGTTTTAAACAGGGAAGATTGACAGCTTCATTCACACACTTACCTCCCTTGGCAGGTAACAACAAAGTCAACCAGTGAGTTTTCAGCTTGACTTGCTGTCATCTGGATGCTTGTCATCTGAATAATGTTTACCTCAAGGATTCCCTCTGGGAGAGGAAACACATATCAACTGTAGGACTCATGACAAGCTTTGAAGTCTATGTGTACTGAACCTCAAGTGTTCAGCTGATGTTCAGTTCAGGTCTTGTTTTCCATAACCTCCTCCCTCCCTTAGCACTCCTCTTGAAGGCTTTGAAAGCTGAGAAATTTTCCAGTGCTTTCCTTGTGAGGCTGCTCCTTTCTGGTCTGCCTTTTTTTCCCTCATTATTGTTATTTGCTTCCTTATTTTGTTAAATCACTTCCCACTACATGAGATTTCTCTTCATTCAAAGGTCAGTTCAACCCTCCCATGTGCTCCTGCTGTGGCGTGTTCAGAAGCTGATGATACAGAAAGGGGTGACACAATGCACATCCCCAGCAGCACATGGGGTCAGCCAGCCATCAGCAGGCATCCAGACCAAGGTCCAGCCTCACATGTCTGAAAGCAAGGGGTCATAACCTCTGCAACCAGCCCCTGGCAGAGGGCAGGCAGAAACCAAAGTCAGCCAGTTAGATGTCTGTACATTAATCATTAAAACTCTCAGCTATGTCCATGAGAAGGATCTTTTTGTGGATCTCATGTAATTGATAAAAATGTGTCTAAATAAACATTATTTCTACCACACATTGTTGTTCATTGTTAACACCATTTCTCTGTTCAGGTGTTGACCCACATCCTTACCTACAATATCAATACTATTTCCATAAAATCCATTTCTGTAAATATGGCAACCTCCATCAGGATTATCCTCCACTGACTCGACAGCGGGAGAAGAGTCAGAATCAGAAGATGGTCCGGTGGTAACTGTTCAGGGGAGAAGATGCAACGACTTTAAAACAAGCTCTGCTTAGGGATATTCTGAACACAGCCACATGTTCCAGCTGCCTTCATTCCACAGGCTGTCAGTGACTTTGGTTTGCAGCTGTGCACTCATGGATGTATCTGTGTTATGAGCTCATGGCAATAATCCCTCAGGAAAACACATGTGCCCAGCTGTAGAACCCTGGAGTGGCCCGGGGACCCTCACTCCCAAAGCCACCTGGCTGCTCACCCATCTCTGTGAAATAAAAGGGTGTACACTACAAGGTGCAATGCAGTTAAATACTTCTTTAAAAACCCCAAATCAATTATATAAGAAATCCAAAGGCCAATAAAACATTTAAAATGCTTTTTTAAAAGCTGGTATTTTCCCACTGCTCTACATTACAGCTAGTAGAAAAAATGAAGAGGGGAAGTGGTGAAAATTTTATCTTTCCTTTCATTTTTCATTCTCACCCCATATTTTGGTAAGAGCATGTATTAAAAATATGAAATTTGAAAAATATAGCCACATTTACAGTTTCACAGTAGTAGTATTATGGCTGAAACTGCAGGCCTTCTGCAAACCTTAAAACCCTTTGAGATGATAAACCAATGCTGAACATAATAAAAGTTATTCTGAAATATATTAGTCAATAAGTTTAAAGTAGACAAGCTGTTCTGGGTTAATGCCATGTGTAAATCCTATATTTTTGAATATGACTAGGTTTTTCTAGTTCAATCCAATCTTATTTAATTTTGGGTGGAAGTTAATGCAATCCAGAAAAGAACTCGCTATAAGAGTGTTCTGAAATTCCTTTTCCTCATTTGAAATTTATATCTTACCTCAGAAGATGACCCTGAGTAGGCAAGGCTAAAATCTCCTGACCAGGTGTGGCAGAGATAATACAAACTTACATTTATGTTCACCTGAAGATCTATGTATGCTCTAAGTGTGGTGGTAGAACTGGATGCATAAGGAGTTAAATGTGTAAGGGATCCCTACCATAGAATCCTAGAAGAGTTTATACTGATAGATTCTGTCTCTAAGCCAATTTTAGAGAGGGCTTCCAGAGGCTTGCAGCTCTTTCATGGTGGCAGTAAAACTACTAAAGATATTAACTAGAAACATCAGAACATAGAGTTTTAGCACAGCTCCTAATGCCAGTGCTGTTTGATAAATGCTCACCTGCTGAGGTGGATGGTGGTGCAGTGGGTGTTACTGGCCTGCAAGGCACAGGTATGATGGCTTGGACAGTTAAATTCAGAGTGAAGTTTCCTTGCAGAGTGTAGGTGTGAGATGTACTAGAACCGCTGGCGACAAATAAGCCACTTCCATCTCCGAAGTTCCACTTGTAGGTGATGGCAGAATTATTCAGATAGTAGCTGGGATCATGGATCTTCACATCAAATGTAATTGGTGAGTCTTTGATGAAAATGGAGTCTGAGATGTTGCGGTCATGTTTTTGGAACATACTCACAAATACTGGAATTTTGTCTGGAGGGGGGAAAAAAGAGGTAAATAAATAAAGCAGAGATACCTGGCTGCAAACAATAAACAGTTCCAAAGCCCCTGAACAGCAACAGCCAGAATGTGAGATGTAAACATGGTATCTTTAACACAGCTGTCTACTTCAATTTGATTTATGACCTGAGAAGTGAATGTCAGTAGGAAACAGCCAGAAAAATATAGGAACAAATGAGGAATCACAGACATCTGTGGAAGATTGCATTATCTCTCGTAAATCGTTTTCCATTACAAAGTAGAGGGGTCACTACTGAGCTAGACAAAAAGGTTACTTAAGCTACTCAAAGCAATTTACCAGAGATTCCACTTTCATGCTAAAATCCTTTCTCAGGCCAATGTCTTCTTTTCATGCCAGATGATGCTTGTGCTGAATTTTTTTAGCAGCTAAGCAACAAGTGCCCCCAGCATTTCACTACAGTCGATTCCAGCACACTCACCTGTCACAGAGTAGATGGTTTTTGCTCTTGCAATGGGAACAAATCCCGAGTGCCCTCTCCTGTAAATGAACACTGCCATCCCATGTTCGCCAAGAGTGATATTTGCTGTGTTGACTGAAAACTTTGCTGAAGATCGTCCAGTTGTTTGGTAATACTGACCTGAAACAGAACAGGAACTTAACATATTCCACCTCAGCCTCGCCACGGGTTGGTTTACGAGAGGCAAAGTCTCTGAGAATCTTAGATTGTCAAAATCAAAATTAATAGTTTAGAAATGTCTTCCAATAATCTGACAGGTGATTTTGAAGGACAGGATACTTTTACAGTGTGTTTATTCATATAAATTCCGGTTTTTCAGAGTTGTCAAAAAGATGTCCCGAGTTTCATTAATCCAAGAAAAAATTGCCAAGATATCTACATATTTCCAAAGCATTAAGTCATCAGGATAATGTGCGAGGCATTTTAAGTGATCTTGTGTTTGCTTTCAGTTAGCCAGAAGATACAATACCTCTTGTTTCATACTCTAGAACCATTTTTGTATATTTTATTATTTGTCTTTTTAACAGCTGACTGAAGTAGGTAAATAGTACCACCTCTGCATAAAATTTGGATTATTATTAATAATTAATTAATTAATTAATTATTGTTATTATTATTATTATTATTATTATTATTATTATTATTATTATTATTATTATTATTATTATTATTATTACTACTGATCCTGACAAAAATACTGACTTTTCCAGGTGAACTGAAGGCACTAAGATTTAGTACATAGCCAATGGCAGGAATAGCCCAACCATTACATTCTCAGGAGCAGGAAACATTGAAAATCAGCATCCATGACCAGAGCAGCAGGACAGCCAGTGGCAGTTCTCACCTCCCTAGAGACAAGAAGTGCTGCACTGTTAAACTGGTGATACACAGCACTGTGTTCTCTCTTAAATCTAAAAGTCTTAAATGGCAGTGAGCTGTCAATAAATCATCTGACTGACCTGCTGAGACTCTGTTTTCCTAGAAAAAAGATCTTGAGCACTACTGAAAGGAAATTTATTTTCTTCAGTGGTAGTATTACGAATGCAGATTTAAAGAGAATCTTCTGGTAAACCATGATTTCTAGACCAATCACCTGATGGCCTCTCTGGAAAAGTGGGGAATTAATTCAGTATTTCCACTCAAGAGTGTGGAATAATTTTTAAAGCACTGTTAGTAAAACATATTTGACAAATGAGTTCTGTGCAAAGGGAATTTAAGGTTTGCAGCATCACCCCAACCAAGGCAGGTGTTGCAGTACTAACCAAAAGTGTGAAACACATAGACAAAATTCCTTCTCCTCCAGCCAGGCTGATGAGGGAAAGAACGTCCATCTGGGAATACATTATAGCTGTAGTTGCTTGTGCAGTTTTCCCAGCCACAGTTGTCAGTCCATTCAGTCCAGTTGTAGACATAGAATTGCTGATCCATGGAAGCTGGAGGATCTAAGGACAGAAGCAGGACATGTTCTGGTCAACTGCAAAATGTGCAGAGAGTCAGGAAACAGGAGGCAAGCACCACAGGTTATAGCAGTTGCTGCATTTAAACCATTTTTAGACTGACATTAATTCTTTTTTCCTGGAGTTGTGCTTTGTTTGGTTTTTAATGTAAATACAAAATGGTGCTGTCTTGCTGCTATTTTTTCAAGAAGTTTAAAAAAAAACTTCTCATGGGCCAGACACAATTTAGAAGTGCTTGCCCAAAAACTTGCTGTTGACTACACAGGATGCTACTGTTTCGCTGAGGATAACGGGACTACCTAAGAAAGCACTATAAGGAAGTGACTTTGTTTGTTTTGTCAGAAAAGTTTTCTGTGGCACCTTTAAATAACTTAGCCATTAATTTCTGTCATTTTCTGAATAGTAAATGGGGTTTCCTCCCCCAAACAGCATAGCAGATATTAAGTAGAGTATGGATACAAGCTGCTAACAAAATATTAGCTAGTTAACTGCAACTTAGGCTGACAAAAACCTTGAAATGAAAATTACATATGCCTTTTAGGTTGGAGAAGACCTTTCAGTAAAAAAATTTGTTGAACATTTATGCATTCAGAGGATGAAAGGTACAGCAGCATGTGTTGTTCTAGATTCAGCACTTAAAACACTGGAATCATGATAGGCTTTTTTCTCCATGTAGTAGTAAATAAGACAAAAATGGGTGATTCTCTGAGGAAAATATTGCTTGATTTTTAGATATTTTTTCATTTTTTAATTCCTAAAATGTGAAAGTGTGAGATTTACTCTTTTGTGCAGGTATGGTAACTGAATTCTACAATTCATAATTGAAAAAAAAAATCTAAGTTTTATAAATTGACAGCTTGATAAGTTTAAAAGAAAACAGTGTGACTGTGCAAGATTGTGCCTGAGCTGAAAAGCAGTAACAGTTCTGTTGGGAAGTCAGATTATGTGACTCTTTAGGGAAGGCAAGTTTGTAATGATGGTCAGTCTCAAATTACCTGGTCAGTGTATATACAGTGGGGCAGAGCACAGAAAATACCACAGTCATCTTTTCCGGAAAGAGACCGGTGTGGCACAGGCTGGGTAGGCACAGGTGAGTGTTATCAGTTATCAGTTATCATTAAATCCATCACGCCTGCTGTTCATGGGGTGTGCCTGTGGTGCTCCCAAAGCCCAGTGGCACATCCAGAGCAGCACCAGGCAGGTGTGAGCGTGGTGCAGGGAAGTTGCCATCACCTACCCCAGGTACAGTTTCTCCTGTATATTATGTTGCCATCATTATCTTCTGCCTGGCACCTGGGAAACTGGAGAGTCACCACAAAGGTCACGTTGGATCCTACCAGTGCTGGGCTGTCACTGTCCAGTTTGGCTGTCACCCTTCCACCTGTAGAAAAGAAAATTGGTCTTTGCTGCAGTAAAGGGTGCATGAGAGCAGAAGCTACCATCAGCTGTGCACTGTTGACATTAGAAATGCTTTCTTGTTTACTCTTGCTGAAGGCTTTCGTGCTCCTAAGTTGCTTGTGCTCTTATCAAAACCCCAACTCCAAACAACCAGAGGGACTCAGTGTATCCCCCAGATCACTTACTGGTCTGCCATTAATTTTCTTCCTAGAGCTAAGAATATCGTTTTCTACCTGTGGGTGACAATATATTTCAAAGGAGAAAATTTTTATTTCTCCCCAGGAATAGTCACTGGCCCTCAGCTCAGACCAGGTGACAACAAACACGGCCTTTTCTGAAGCTTTCAACCTGAAGCCCACACGGCCTACTGAGGTAGCTGCCTGTCCTCCAGGGCATGTTTCACATAATGGATTATGGCTGGAGCCCTGAGCATCAATACTTCCTGATAAGTATTAATGTCTGAGATTAGTTCATGATGGGAAAGCATTTTATGTAATAACTCACTGTTCTGCTTCCTCAGACATCCCACTGGGAATGGAATCAAACCCAATCATCTCTAACTCTAATTCTGTGCAGAAGTGGATATTGCCCCTATGAAAATGCACTATAGCACCTGCACTCTGCACTGTGGTGGCTTTTGTGGCCAGTTTTTCAAGTGTCTTTGAAATGTGTACGTGCTATCACCTTTCCAGCAGTCCTTCCATCTGGGATCTCCTTCTTCCCAGAAAGGATAAAGTTTTTCATTCCATTTATTTTGATCACTAGACCAGCCTTGTAGCATCCTGTAGGATGTGACAGGAGAAGTGCTTTCATCGCTGAACACATCTTGAAACCCTAGAGAGAAAACCAGACATCAGTGTAAATATAATGTGATTTTCCTTACTACTCTATAAAAACATTACTTTTGTGCTGAACTTTATTCATGTACTAGTAGAAAACTATGGAATTTTATCATTGCAGCTATAAACACTTACATCAACTACAATCAACATAAAGACAATTCCACCACTGTTAGGCTGACATTTTTTTTCCTACTTGCAGTATTGCAAACTTCCCAGACGAAGAACAAAAATGTTTACAATGTTTTAACCATATCAGAGCAATGGTTTGCAAGAGTTCACATAACCCTGCAACAGTCAGGCTGTCTGCACAGAAGTTGCTTGATTTCTTACTGCTTTGTCTGGTAGTAAATCTATGAGTAAAAGGCGAGCAGGATAAATTCATTCTGTGTCCGAGTTGTGCTCTAGTGGAAGTTGTGCCAGGAATTAGTTTTGACCCAGTGCAGCTCCTTTGGTGAGTTGGCTGGTGGTTTGGGTGGGAGGGGTGGAACCAATTATAACAGAAGCTGGTATTTCCAGAAAAGGAAATTTAGAGCTGAGTAGTAAATTCAATGTGTTTATAATATAACAACAATAACATATTAACTTCATGCCTTTTATTTAGAAATGGCTCCGATATTAAATAACTTCAATAACCTCTTTCTTCTCATATTACTACAAATGATGGGCTCAAACTTTTCCCAGGCTTCTAGGATCCCTCTTTCTGTCACACATAGTGGAAAGCAACGTAAATATCCAAGTAACCTGTAGGAACACGTTGGCCACTGTAGGATGCCATGAAAACATGTTAATAAGAGGGCTCATGGGCACAGTTCCATGAAAGCCTAGAAGCTTTAACAAGCTCTGCCATGTTAATCAGGTAAGGTAACTGCTGGGTGTGCCATTCTGTCACAAGGGAGTCAGGATTTCTGCTTTCCATGGCTTTATTGTAAAAGTTCAGCTGACGCAGAATGCTACTGAGATTTATTCCCAAGTGCAACAAAATTCTGGATGACTTCAAGGAAAATGCAGAGACCTGTAAGAAGGGCAAGAATTTCCCTCTATGCTGTAACCTAACTGGTTATGTTGGAATTTCTCCAAGCTTTGGAAAAGACACAGAGCAGGTGTAGCCAGTTAATCACAGTCTTTAGAGGTGGGTGGCTCCTAATTTTACTGCAAGAGACAATCAGAGAAACAGCTCAAAAGAAGAGGCAGGAGCTGCTTTCTCTTGGTGTTTTGTTGCCCAGTGGGATTTCTGCTGGGCAGGAAGAACATCCCGTGGCCATCCCATCCCAACTCTGAGCTGATGCCGGTAGCTCTCTCCCCAGTCTTGAGGACTGAATGGTTTGAGGAAAAGAAGAGATTTTGCACTCAGAGACACAATCTCCCACAGTCTTTTGCCCTCCAGAAACTCCCTGCAGTCTCACTTAAATCACTTGAATCAAGTCTTCCCTGCAGATTTAATATATTTTGATGTGAGCAGGCATAACATCATGACTGGTATTTACTTAATGACCCGTATCACATGCTGTATTGTTTTGAGTGTTGGTCAGAAGAAGAGTTTGGTAATGTTGTTGTTCAGAAACTTTGCTCAGGAAAAAAACAAATTAGCAGCTATAAAAGTACTTCACAAAGGCTTAGCAAGTTCAATTACACTTTAGGTATCATTAAATTAATGTCTCGTTCAAAAGTAAATGGCTACATAATTTTTGTAATTTATTTTTCCCATTCTCCTTGATTTTATTTAAAAATTATTTAGTGAATAAAAATGTTTTGATTTTGTCAGACCAAAACTTTTCAATCATTGTTTTTTTCCCAAATGTTCAATTTATCAAATACAGCTGGAGCACTTTTAATTTTATAAATGTTTTTAATGTTGGGTTTTCATTAACAATCCTTGAATTCAGAATTCATATTCTAGTCCAGTAATAGCTGTTGTCACTGCTTCTAAACCACGAGCTGCTTAGGTATTTCTTTGCCTCTCTGATGTGCCTTGTTTATTTCCGTCAAATATAAAATGTTTCACAGGCTTCAGGACAAGACAAACATGGTTTTTCAGATGAGGAAAGACTTCTGCACTAGTTTCTCCAACACATGGAACTGAAGATTTTCAGTTGGTGAATTTAAAGGAACAAAAAGCTTTAAAGTATTTCTTTTTTAACAATGAAAACCACTCAAGAACAGATGTTGCTCATAACCAAAATTAGAGCAATTCAGTTCAAAATAGCCAGAGTAATGTTATGCTCCAAGGAACAGATTCCTGTAATAGTTTTGGTGAGGTGATCATAGGGGAAAAGATCTTATACTTTGATTGACTTTCTTCTTTCTCATTCTGGCTTTCATTTTGGTGAAAAACATAGCAAAGACAAGTTCAGTATTTCCTGTGAAAGTGTATTAACCATGAAAGAGAGAATGAGAGCCAATGTTGGGACAGCAGAAATAGAAAGATGACCCAGCTAAAGAGGATAAAAGTGTATTAGAAGTAAAAAGGCTGATGGAATGGCACCAAACTGTAACATAAACCTTCTAAAGTTATGTAGAGAAACATAATAAAACAGGACAAAAAAGAATTTGAAGAACAACTTGAAAAAACATAAAAACTACAAATTAAATTTTTTTTCACCAAATATGAACTAAGTTGGAAAGCTTGCCAGGAAGTATCAGGCCAAAAGTTGATGTAGATGCAAAAGAAGCAAAAGAAGCATTCAGGGAAGGTAAAGGAGTAACACAAAAGTCAAATAGGTCAATTGGTTTATATTTTCATTCACAAAGGAAGAACATAGGGGTGATAGAATTTATGTGAGAGAATTTTTTTTTTTTTGCAATGACAGAGAATATTTCTCAAAATGAAGTGTTGGCACAAAAAACCCAATTATAGAACAAATCAACAAAATGACAAAGTTGTCTAGATAGGATGGCCCAAGTATGGAAGTTATTCAAGAGTGAAATAAATGAGCTATTAACCATAGCATGTAACATCTTGCTTAACACTGCTTCAGTGTCTGAGAAACAAAAATTGGCAAATGTGATGACAGTTTTTAAAAACACTTCCAGGGAAGATTTAGAGGATTAAAAAAACCCTTTGGGGCTCAAGTTGGAGAAGCTGGTAGGAACAGCAGTGAAGAACAGAGCAAGTAGGTACAGTGCATTAATATGATTTGCCATAAAAGGAGTGCATTGCTCACAAACATATTCTGAGTTTTGCAAGGGAGACAGAGAGCATGGGAACAAGGCTGACCTGCTTGTTACAGTCTGCCTGAGTTCCAGACAGCACTTGATGAGGTCCCTTGCTAAAGGAACATACAGCAAATAAGTTACCGTGGGATAAGAATGAAAGATTTCACATGAATAAATGATTGGTTAGGATATTAAAAAAAAGAAAAAAAGTTATGGATAAATGCCCAGTTTTCTCCATTGTTAAAATAATTTAAAATGTTTGTAATCTAGAAAGCAGGTAAACAGCAAACTTCTTTAATCTGTTGCAGACTGTGCATTAAACTAATAGAGGGGAGGACTGTATGAAACTAGATGAGTCAAGAATAAAACTGTATGAAATTCAACAGAGTTAAATGTAACCTTACTTTGAGAATGAGTGGCTCTAAACTAGCTCTAAACTCAGAAATGGGATCTTGCAGCTTTACAGTTTTGAATGCAGTACTCATTGGTAGTTGAAAATCTAGGAAAAAGCTAGATAGAGAACAAAGATGAGAACATCATTACAGCATTTTATAATGCCATGTCTTGAGTCCAGTATGCTCTGTTCTCTGCAGCTCAGTCACTATAAAAGAACTGAAAAAATACAGAGAGAGGTAGCAAGGATGCTACAAAGGGATAGAATTGTTTCCATATGAGGAACAGCTAAATAGACCGTGTCTTGAAGCCTGGAGAAGAGGTGACAGGGGAGAATATAAAAACAGAACATGAACAGCATGGAGGAAGAAGCTGAATGTACAAAAGTTAAGGAGAATCAAATGAAACCAGCAGGTTACAGGTTCTAAGCACATGAAAGGTATTTCTTCACATAAGGTACAATTAAGGTGTGAAATTTTTTGCTGGCAGGATGTAGTGTGTCCCAAAAATTTACACGTGTTGCAATGAAAACCCAAATGTATGAACAGATGGAAAACGTCTAGTAAAAATACAATTGTTAAATACAATGACTCTGCATCTGAGAGAGGCAATTCTATAAATGCTATAAATCATCAGAAGCTGGGAAAGTGTCCTGACCTGCCCAGTTATACATCCAGTACTGTTCTCCACTGGGGGCAGGTACAAGGCCAAATGAATGCTCAGATGGACTTCAGCTTTTAAGGTTTTCAATTTCCATACTGTACATTCTGGAATTCGAGCTTAAAATCCCATTTGTACATTCTGGAATTCGAGCCTAAAATCCCATTTCTACATTCCCAGCCCTGAGCTCAGGGAGTCATCCTAAGACTTGAGTCCAATTGGGAGCCCAGAAAGAAGCAGATCAGCCAACTCCCTGCCCACTGTGGCTTGCAGACCTAATTCCTTGGCTGGGCTCCTTGAGGTTAGGGATCCACAGGTCCAAGTGTCCCAGTGGGGAGCATCGTTTCTGACCTGGGCTCTCCCAGGCACAGCTAAGCCAAGCCAACTGTGCAAAGTCAATTCTGCATCTGCCCCTTTAGCCACGCTGGAACTGGGCAAGCGTTGCTAAGAATGCGCTGCCAAGAGCCGAGGCTTAGCTCCAGTCGGCTCCACGTACCTGTGGAGCACAGGGAACAGATTACCCAGCAGTTCCCAGCACACTTCTCCAGCTCAGGCAGCTTTTCCACCCAGAGCCGGGCAAGCCTGGGGTGGAAGCGGCTGTGGCCGAGCGGCCCCAGGCACGGCTCCAGCACCCGCCGCAGGTGCCGGGANAAGCACTCACGTGTGGCGGCAGAGCAGAGCAGCCCCTGGGCCAGGAGCAGCAGTCCGAGGGGGCGGCGAGCGGCGCTCATGGCTCCGGGGAGCGGCGTGGCCGGAGCCCGAGCACGGGAACCCCTCCGGTCCGCAGGGCGAGGTGAGAGTGGAGCTTCTCCGCCGCTCCGCTCTCCGATTAAATGAAGGGCCCCGGGACTCATCATGTGATGGAATTAAGCAGAGATGCATGATTTTGTCTTCAGCTTCTTTCAGCTCATGTGCTTATGACTCACTCCATTTGCTTTCAGCGTTCCCTGGGATTACTGAGAGACCTGTTTGGAGCCACACCATTCGCCTCACAGGCATTTTTATACTAGTTTTGCACTGTGATCAATTTTTGTGCTTAATTTGTTTTTAAATTAGGAATACTTATTTCCAGAAATCCAAGTTAACTCTTGCCCCAGCCTGATTTGCAAGTGTTACTGCAACAGCTCGCTGCATTTGATGAACCCATCACTGCTCAAGCACACGGCTCGTCCCATATGCTGGGCAACAGCTCTCAACTACATGGAAAATGGCCAATTCTAACACATCTCTTGACTTGGCTCCTGATCAGAGTTGATTGTTAAGGAAAATATTGTTTAAACATTTAGTGGGTACATGCCTATCTGATCTAACCGTGGCTGGAGGTGCCACCACAGCCCCTGGGTGGTGATGGCCACTCAATATCCAGCTCCCAAGTTGCCATGATCCACACACAGACAACTGATTGTATAAACTTCATGGATTGTGGCAATAAACAACAAATAGGCTTTGCTGCCCAGCCTAAATAATGAGGTATAAGCAGTGGCTCAAGAGGAGCAGTGTAGGTTGGCAAACACTGCACCAGTGGTCCAAATTCAGGTTCAATGGGCTTCCCCAGCCCAGGTGTTCTACAGGCAGTGCAGCAGCTGATTTTCACCGAAGCCCTGGCAGCCTTCTGAAGTTTCTTGCTGTTGTTTGTAGCAAGAACAAGCTTGGTAAGATGGCAAGGCATAGAGCCAAGCACAGCCCTCAAGAGAGAACTGAGCAGTAGTTTCAGTGGTCCCAAAGAACAGCACTCCTATGTGTGACACTGGCTAGCCAGAAACCAGTGAGCCATTTTTATTTTGGGCAGGGCAGGTGGAAGTCCATCACTCCAAGGCACTGTCAACAGAATGAAGACTTTTCCCAATGGAAAGGGACTTTAGAACTCTAACTACAATTGTTTTGTCGTTTCTTCTACTTTTCTAGTGTTTTCTATTAACTGTGTAAGTTATTACCACTACCCAGGGCATCCTAGCCAGCATTTCTCTCAGTAATGCAGCCCTGACTCCAGTCCTGTGGATCTTGCATGTGTAGAATCCATGCTTCAGCATCTCCTGGCTGGTGCTAACCCTCCCTCCTGCTGCCAGCCAAGGAGCAGGGTGACAGCAATAGCCTTAGGGGTACAGGCTTGTTTAAACTGAGCCCTCATTATCTGCCAGAAACAAGGGGGAGCATAAATCGAAGTCAAAGCTGTGGCTGACTGTGTAAAAAAATCATATGACTACAGCGTCCTCATGTGATTGTTGCTTTTTTTGTTGTTATTCAGTCAGCTACACTCCCAGTTGAAATGTCAGGTTTCGAAGGCATTTACAATTATTTTTTAAACCATGTGGGACATTAACTTTAATTGCACTCCTTTGTTTCCAGGTTGTTGATCGTGGAAGTGAAAAGTGACCTTCAAACACTGTGGTTCAGCACTGGGAGCCTGATCCAAAGTCTGCTGGGGAGAAAGGAAGTTTGAATGCTCATTCCCAAGGGGGTTTTGAGAACCTCCAGAGGAAAACTGCTGACAACAAATGCCTGTTAATTAAAACCAAAAATTTATCGGCCTTAAAACAATAAAGTTGGTTATGATGGAGTTTTTGGCCATGTTATTTGATACATGAAATTGTTACATAAATTTTGAGTGACAGTCTGAATAAGAACCAGCTGGTAGAAATTATTAAACATGTAAATAGACTTCAGAGTCACTGAGGATCAGGCCTGTGGTTAGAGGAATCCAAACCCACTAGGGCTGGGGTAATAACTAAAAGGTGGCTTTACTGTGACACTCCAGTCCTTCACATTCTTCCTCCTCTGCTCTTGGGCCTTAGATTACAAATTCCTGCAGGGCTGACACAGAAAATATTTGGGCCCACTTGTGGTGTGGTTGTAGCCAACATTCACAAGAGGAGAGGAGTAGGGAAGAAAGAGCTAGGGGGAACAGAAGTGTAAAGGAAGTGAAAAGAATAAAAAGCTAAGAAAAGTATGATAATTCAAGAGTGAAGGGACCATCTGAAATCTGAGCTGACTTCTCTAAGTATTCTAGCCATAGCTGACTATGTCTGAAAATAGGTGTCTGAAACGCTGAAGGGTTGCTTGAAACCTGTGGATCATCATCAGATCTTAAATTACCTTTATAGTTTCTACATTATTACTCTTGGTCTCTGAGAAACAGCTTTGCAATTTAAACAAGTGAATTGAATCAGGCAGCTATGAAGGAGAAAAGGTTTGAAATGTATCCTAAACATTCTCCCAGCACAGAAACACACGTTCAGGGAGATTTAGGGCTTCATCTGACAAAGAAGTGCGTGGGCAGGAGGTGCTTGGTACTTCACAGCTTCAGCAGCTCAGTTATTAAATCTCATTGAGGAGATACACATCTCTGCTACCTGAAGGGCTGTCAGATGACAGGGTGTGAACACATCATGTGTACCTGCATGTCCAGACTGACAGAGCTGGCATGCTCACACTGCTATCACACTGCCATCAACGCAACACAAATACAGGAATTTTTTATCGCTGTTCACAGGAACTTAAAAAAAAAAAAATAAGAAAGAAACGTGCAAAGAAAAAAAAAAGAAAGGAAAGGGGGGAAAAAGGGATTTGAAGTATGAACTTGGCTTTTGGCCAGGAAAGTAAAGGAAAACAAGACAATCTTGTTTTAACAACCAGATACACGTAGGTAAATGCTGTCTGCCATTTCCAGTGATCTCTCAAGGGAACTCTGCTTAGGGCTTGACAAATTCCCTTTCTGGGAAGAAATCATCTGTGCCTTACTTCACGTGGCACAGTGGGCATCAGCTGATTGAACCAAACATGTAAACAAAGCTGCCTTAGCACTCTGCAGTTCATCTTGTACCCAGAAGGAAAAAAGCTCCTGATCAGTTTCTAGTATCATCTATCTCAGTTTATCACTGAAAAATTAATTAACCCTTGCAACTGATCAAACAGGCTCTCCGTAATTCCAGTGTCTTTATTTTTTGCCTTTGTAGTAGCTAAAGCTATGCATTTTACCTTTATTTTTTTAATGGGAAGGTGTTTCCTTGCAGTCATACATTTCTCAAATTCCTCTGTTGGGGTTTGTCATAGAATCATAGAATGGTTTAGGTTGGAGAAGACCTTTAAGGTCAGGATAATAAGAAATGGCCTCAAGTTGCACCATGAGAGATGTGTATATATATATGTGTATATATATATAATTTTTTTTCTTTTTTTTTTTTCTTTTTTTGTGATACAAACAAGTTTGGGCCAGATTTGCTCTTGAGGGAAGGCTTGAATGAGCCTGCCATCTCTCTGATTTTTTTGGTCCCTCCCTACAAATGCTAAACTCCCTGCTCGGTCATAGCCATGTGTGTGACAGTGCCCCAAAATGCCTCATGAAAGCAGCTTGTGGGGAAGGTAGGGGAGCCCAAGAAATCATCTGCAGCACTTTGACATCAGCAAATCCTCACAAGAGCTCAGCCTCATGATACAGACTCCGAGAGTGCCCTGGCCCACTCATCCTCACAGGTGGGCTCATCTTGGGCTCATCAGAGTGGGTCCTGTGGTAGCCCATGGTCTTCCAAAGTCTCTGCAAGCTTCTGGCTGTTGTTTGTGCAGCTCAGCTGACCCACTCTCAGTTTTGCAGCTGCCAGAGTGAATTCACAATCTGGACATTGGTTTCACTCTGCTACTTTTTCTTGTATTGATTTAATGAATTGTTAATGATGTATTTTATAGCCACCATGATTCACTGAGGCACAGACCTCTTCCAATCAGGAGAGTAGATAATTGCAGTGAAAGCACATAATTATGACTGCACGAGACTAATATTTTTCATCATATTTTAATGCAATTGATTCAGGCTTCCCTGTTGCTCAGAGAGGTGTTAAAAGATCGATTTTGTATCATTCAGCTCAAGAGAGCAATCAAATTTTTTGCTGAAAAGTTCTGTTTTCTCCAAAAACATTAATTGATATTTTGGCTAGGAAGAAGAGAAAAATTTATTTTAAAAAAAAGTTATCCAGAAACAATCAAACCAGCAAACCCCAGCCAAAAAGGTGACCTATCAAAGAGAATATACTTAACAAGAACATCTGCTCTGTAGTCTCTTTGGTGGGATCACACTGAAGGAGAAGTAGTCTCACAAATAAAGCTCCTTTAAAGCTTTTCTAAGAAATAAAATAAACTGAACATACTCATTGCACCTTACTCCCTGTATAGGCTGTGTTTTACTTATTATGGGCAAGGGATAAGAGTTCACCACAGAAGCTCAGTTGTTTTATGGTCCAGTGAAATTGCCTTGACTGCTTAAGAAATAACCTCAGCACTTCCCTGAAATAGGAGTCAGAATTAATGAAAATGCTGGCAGCTGAACTTTAGCATAACATGCTCTTTAATGTGTTAACATCAAAAAAATGGGCAAAATGCTGCATTTTTGGACTGTATTCCTACTGATTCATAGCAGCAATTCAGAGAATAACCTCTTCCTTAGAGGCTAGAACAAGCAGTGAATATCCAGGCAATAGAGAGAGGAGAAAAAAGATGAACATATTACAAAGCAACCAGCCTTCTGTCTAAATGCCCCATTTAGATACTAATATTTATGGAATAAAAAGGAGGCAAACTGATTATATATATATCTAGGAGTTAGTCTTCTGAGTTCATCTTAAATGAACACCCATATCCTTTATTCACATTCTCTGCGACAAGTGCAGTAAATTTGCACTGGTTCTGTTTTAAATCTGCATTGGAATATGGTTATTTTATTTCAGCCTCCTTTGCCAATACTGGAAAATCTAACATGGCTTTACTGTGTTATCATGTGAGAACCAAAAAATTGATTTAATACAGCAGCCTACTTGCAATCCCTGGCTTAAGTGAAATACTGAGGGTAAAATCTGTCTAGCATGTGGGCTGCACTGGTCACCAGAGCTATGAGCCCAGATTTGGAAATGCTATATAACATGATTAGAATCATTACAGAAAATGTGTGTGCATCTTGTCATAGAAAAATGTGCTTCTTGGATCTATAATTTAAACTGTCTCCCTGAAAAAAGCAAAATAGCTTAACAAATCTTTCCTTTGCTTAATTGCAGCTGGTTGCTCAGAGCATTGCTGTACACAGTGGTCTGGGAGGAAGGAAAAGCTCCTTGGTGCCCAACATAAGATGCTTCACTGCAAATGCTTCTTACTGCAAATGGTTTGGTTCTGCTGCTCTTGGGCAGAAAGAAGGTGAATAGTTACAAAAAAAATTCAGATCCAATGTGTGGTCATTGCCAGTCCTCTCAGTAAATGTTATTGTATCCAATGTGAATAGTCTGAATTTTGTCCTGTGCTGTCTAGCATCAAAGTGTAAAAAATGGAATAGAGCTGAAGAAAAAAAAGTAAGGAAAACAAAAGCATAAGTGAAGAGGAGGAAAATGGATTGTACATTCAAACCAAAACGATTTATTTCTTCAGTTCATATGAAATGGGAAGATTCTGAAAGAAAGTGACTGAAAGTGATGCTATGTTTAGCAACCCACCAAAACATCATGAACCAGCTCCCCTTCCCTCTGGATAAGCCAGCATGGTCTTCCCAGGAGCTAATACAATCTCTGCCTGGGATTGAAAAAACACTGACACCTCCTCCTTTGTTTAAGCAGCTAAAATGTTTCTGGCTAGCTAAATTGTGCAGAAAACTATGAAAAATCGCAACATATTTATTAAAGGATTTGTGCCAGGTTTTCAAGGCTTTTAGAACTACAGCAACTTTGAATAAAAATTAAGGAGCATTATGAAATTTTTGAAATCAAATGTACTAGGGCTTAAGGACATAGTATCTGAGTATGCTGAAAGGCACAGGGAGGACATTTAAGCTGTTCCATAGTGACATGCTTTGGACTTTAGGTGACTTCAACATAGGTCTGTTCATACAGATAGAAGTCCAAAGCTCCAGAAAAGACAATCTCTTTGAAATTTTTGCTCACATTACAGAACCTAAGTCTTATCACAACCCTGCACTGAAAGCAGAGGGTGCAAACTCTGTCTTTTATTAATCTACATGTTTTATAGTTTTCATTCCTATGGTATTTGAATGCTTTGCATGTGTTTTCAATCATGCAGAAGTCTCTCTCAAAATGTATTTGTAACAGATACTATTTTTAAATTTAAAAGAAAAGGTTTCAGGTTGTTTACAAAAGAGGAAAGGTGATTTCCTGTTGTGTGGGGGCCACCAAGTCATCCAGAGTTTTGAGATGACTTTTGTTAAAACAAGCATCCATGATAAGAAAGGCTTTGGCTCTCAAGAGCTAATTCTGGTTGGAACGTAAATGAGAACTGTTCATTATTTAAATAAGAGCAAATATAGACTCAAACAAAGCAGGGAATTTAAAAGACACTCCATCCTCACTCATTGCATTCTTGTTGGATGGATTCTTTTGCTAGGTCTCAGTTTAGAGCCGTTTCAGTGACCTTTGGTTAAGTTCCTTTCTGAATCCCAGCTCCTTTGGTGTTTAAGTCAGTCCTCTAATGCTTTTGCTGAAGATTGTGTAGAGAAAGTTGATGGACACAGGTTTTTTGTTAATAATAATTTGCAAAGATAGGGCTGAGAGCAGGCAGATACATCTTCAAGATACATCACAATTTTTAGTCAGAGCCTTTAAATTCAGTTAAAAAATTACTGACTGGGTGGATTATAATGGACAATTTGGGCAACCAGAAGGCTGTTTAATTCTCTTTCTGACATACCTGCAAATCATTAAAAAGAAGCAATTTTGTCCAGTATGTGTAACCTTTCATTTACCTTTAAAGTCTCCAAATAAGCATATATTAATTTAAATTCTCACAGCCTACAGCAGGTTTTCAAATTGAATAGGGTGAGAAATTTTAAAAGGTCATAGGAATAAAGACAAGACTTATCTGGTTAGCTAAAAGGATTCCTTTGATGTTTTTATCTTCCCAGGTTTCACTGCAATTAAGAACTGGCAAAACGAACTTGCTAATAGAACCACTTAGTGTTGGAACCACAGCAGTATTTAGCAGGCATAATCAGCTATCACTGCTTTGTGCTAAGCATTTCATGACCATATAATGGCCACCCAGGCAGCCAAGCCCCAGAATTGCAGGAGCATTTTGTGTGCTCTTGTGGTTCTGCAGTATGACCTTGGCTCAGCCAAGCCAGCTTTGGTGCCCTGGACAAATGCAACCCAACTCAGTGCTCTCCTATTATCTGTATGATTCATTAATTGTAAGCAAGGGGTGCTCTTGTATTAACCCCAGCTCTTCTGGTAGCCATAGGGCCAGCAGGGACTCTTTGGTGGTTTTCAGCTTGGCCAACACAGACAGGAACCCCTGGGGGGCAGGGAGAATGTGGCAGCAGAGAATGAGAAGGAGCAGTATAGTTACACCTGTTTTGTGTGGTTTGGGAAATGCTTTGGTGGTCCAGGCACAGACCTCAGAGGGGAGAAGGAAGGTGCAGAGAGATGCAATCCCTTCCCTGCTGGACACCCCAGCATCCTTCCAGTGTCATCCTTTTCTCATTACCATTGTAAGGGACTTCTCAGCACCTGCTGCCTTTCTTTTACCCTCCCAGGCTGTAATGGGCCACAGCTGAAGCAGGCAGGAAGGAGGTTCTGTCCCCTGGCAGTGCAGGTATTCCAGGGATGATGCAGGAGGGATGAAGGCTCAATCTGCTGATGTGTGCTCTTTGCTTTCTCTTACACTTGAATGGGTGCAGTCTTCCCTGACTGTCTCAAAAGTTTTATCAAGCCTTGTAAGATAACTAAGTCCCTATCTGGAGATGATGGAATATGAGCAGGAAGATGCTACATCATGTTAGTGGTGTTTCCTGTGAAAAGCCCATCAGAGCCATGCTTTGGAGTCTGCCCAAGCTTCAGTTTATTGGTGAGTCTAAATATCCTTACTCAGCCTTGGGTTGTCTTGAATGTTTTGGAACTTTTTCAGGGGGCTATAGTTGCCCTGTGGAATAAAGGAGGCTCCATATACTTGGGCATGGACAACTCTCTCCAGTTTGAACAGAGGCAATCACTGGGTGTTGGGGCTTCTTCAGTCTGTGAGGGAAAAACATCTCTTATTGTCTGGATTTGTTCAGTCACAATCGCACTCTCCTGTGCCTTAAGCCTTATGGAGTAAGTTACATTTAAGATTAGAAGAGGAATGAATATGCAAATTTCCTCAGCAGTTTCCTCAAAATAATCAGGATATGTGAAATGTCTGGAAAAATTTCACATGCTTTGGCAGAAAAGCCCTTCTCTGCCAAATGAAAGAGCAAGCAGATTAATATACTGTGTCATATGACAGGATAAAAGGTTAGTGATACACGAATGGGTTAGTGCACAATTATTTCTAGAAACTGATCAGAAGGCAAAAATGTAATAACAATTGTTTTCTTTTAATCAGATGGTTATTTCCAGTTTCATTTAAGTGAAAGATCATTCATGGTTTCTGTTTCACCATAGAAGGTCTTCTGCAATGATTCTGTTTTTCTCATAAGTTCTGGGAGGCTGGAAGGTTCTACAATGACAGGATGCTAGGAATCCTGAGAGAGGAGACCAGAGGTTCTCTTGGATCATGGATAATTTCACAGATTTCCATTAAGTATGAAACTGGCAGCAAGATGGCAGTTCCCAGGGTGAAGTCATGGGCTTTGATTCTTTTATATCTGAACTTACATAGCTCCTTGTTCCTAGGTTAACTTCCTGTTTGAACATGGAAGAATCTTGCTTTGATACTTGAAACAAGATGGTTTTGAGCCACAGGATGTGTGTATGAAACCTAGTTTGGTGCTCTTTGTCCTCTCTAATACCCCAGTGAGGCAAAAGTCTGGTAAACTGCTCTAGATATCAGGTTTCCATGTGTGCTGATCAGCCAGTTGCTAGCAGCATTCATAGCAGCTGAGTTTAGCCTGCTTTTCCTTCCTTGCCAATTCTTACTATAGCTGTGAGAATATGGTCATCTTTGAAAATTAATTTCCGGAAAATTGGCTACGGGTTGAAAAAAATGACGAGTGCAGAAGGAACCACAGACAGATGATCAGATGGTACAATCAAAACCATGTAATTTTTTTAGGAAACCTGCTAAAATTGAGTAATTTGGATAAAAACCAGAAAGCATAATGAATTGGACCTCAGCAGTTTCCTGGCTCCTGTGCTCTGTGTCAGAGACTAAAACTGGTATTTGGGAGTCCTGCTTTCATGGGGAATTTTTTAGATGGATAACAGCCAGCACCAGAACCCTGGGACATCTTCTCTAAAGATGAGAGCACTGGGGGCCTGTGAGAGCCGAGCAGAGCACGGAAGATGCACAGTGTGCACTGGGGCTTTGTGGCTTCTGAGTCCCCTGGCTGACCTCCAGGGCTGTGTGAATCATCACAGGCCCAGCATCAGAGGTGGGAATGCTGTAAAATGAAATTTATTTCCTCTTCCTGTACGCCAAGAACTGCAATATATACTAACATCTAAGTAAATTATTTCGGATGCACAGCTATAAATTTCAGTCACACACGCTCTAGCAGATTTTTTAAAACAACAACAACAACAAAAATATCACATATTGTTCTCATGTACTCTTTAGTGACTTTATAGGACTCCCCCTGTTCGTGACTCTTTGTTATTGTTGGAAGAATAAACCTTCTCAAAATAGATCATCGTAAGGATGGAATCTGTCCAGTGACCACTTGAGTAGAAGTTTGCTGCCAGAACCAGTTTATTTCAGCTGTGATCTCAAAGAGTCATGTGTGCACTTATTTGTTTGTTCTTCAATGCTGTCTGCAATATTGAGACGCCCTGCTAGTATCTTTAATGTTATCCAATGTTTTTCCAAAACAAAGTAGATAAATACATATGAAAAGGTCAGAGAGAGAACCTTGTTTTTTTTCAACAGACAGGACAGCCTTGTATGTCATCAGGTGTCCAACATACCTGGGTTACTTCAGCATGGACCTGTTATTAGCAACCTCATGTCTTTCCTTCTGCAAGAGCTTAGATTGCTTGTGTTACTTTTATAATGTGTGCTCTTTGGTAGGTGCTGCTCTGCAGCTTTGCTCTGAAAAGGAGGATGAGCTTGTGTTTCAGCCATATAACCCAAACTTAGGGTGTCTGGCTTTTTTCCTCTGACAGTATCATGAATTTCAGCAAACTTGCCTGAGTATTTTGTGCCTTTTTTCTCCCGTCTTTTCCTCATCTGTACAGCAATGCTCAGAAGGGAAAAATTGGAGAAAGTTAATTTGATTGTTACCAGACACAAACAATTAAGCAAATGTTTGCAGACAGAGCACAGTCATTCCTGTGTGGAGGCCCAGAGGTGTCTCCTCCTTTCCTGGGTTGCACACCTGATGGACGACAAAATATGGTGTCCTCTCTGTCCCCAGTGCACTGAAGGGGTGGAAGACTAGAGCACAAGCCAGAAGGAAGGTACATCACTGCATCAGTGTCCTTTGGGAGAAAATAGACCTTTAGATGTGTTTCAGACCAGTGCCTGGAGAAGCAGAAGCACTCTCCTGTCAGGGTCAGGGAGGAGCTTTGCTACCCCTGAGTTTCTGGATGTACTGCTCCTGAGAAGTGCAGCCAGAGGCAGCTGGCAGGGAAGAACAGGCAGGAGGAGCTGACCAGTGGTTATAGAGCATGATCAAAGGTTAATGGGAATCATTTTGCTAGAAATGCCGTGTGAGAGGGAGTTTTTGATTATGTGAGGAAAGGGCACTGATGGGACAGAGCACTGAAACAGCACCAGCTGGGAAGACAGGTCATGCTGGAGCTGCAGCAGCACCCCCAGTGATGTACAGCTCTGCCTGTGTGCTCAGGCTGGCTTGGAGGTGTCTCAAGCCATGAATACCCTGTCCTGATATCATGTGAATTCCCACACAGGCTTCAGGCAGAGACTTCTGGAGAGGAGGGGCTCCTGGTGGCCACTGCCCTCTGCAAAACCTGCACAGGGAGGCTGAAGCACTCACCACTCTGTGTATGCAAATGCAGGACCTTGTGAGCTTGGAGGATTGGAGGCACATGGGGCAGGGAGTAAAGAAATCAGTCTCCAGAAAGTCAGGTGGGTTAGATAGAGACAGAGATGTCTGAAGCAGGCTCCAAGCAGAAGGATCTGCAGTAAAATTTGAAAAGGGCTTATCTCAAGTCAGGCAGGTCTGCCTGCAGGCTGGGGCTCTCTTTTAGGCTCTGCCAAGCTCCTGGGGTGAAGTTAAAGCAGTGCTTCCCTTTGCAAGGGCCTGTTGGCCCCCAGCCCATGGGAGCTTCTGAACAAGGCTATGGGAGCATGCTGAATGCTCTCTTCTGCCCCAGAGTTCGTGTATGCTGAATACAGAAGGTTCTTTTCCACCTCATCTATTGCCCATTTATCACACAGAAACAGTAAGTGATACCAGCCTTTTTTTTTTTTAATGCAACTGATGGTTATAAACTTTTATTTCAGTTTTATATTGTTTTTGTTCTATTTCATCATTGCAGATACTTCAAGAGAAGCCCATACTTGCAGAAGTAAACTGCAATAACAAAATTTCATGTGCCTATAAGGAGTGCTTTAATACTGAAGTGCATCACAAGCCAGAGATGCACAGATGCTTGTCAGAAAACCACCACAGCATTGGGTAGCCTTTTCTCTCACAGAAAAGCTATCAGAGATCAAAACTGTACCTCAGCCTCCTCTTAAATGTGATGTGACATGGTTTTACATGCACACATGCAAATGTTGCTTGTTTGATTCACACAGGAGGGTTGGTTTATTTGGTATAATTAGAATTAATCTAGTTAGTTTGTAGGGCATATGCAATGGGAATGTTTCATGTGACTTGCAAAGATAAGGCTGCATTGAAGAACAGAAGTCTTCCTTGATGTTGACCAGAATGCATTTGGTTTTCTAAGAACCCAGTGCCACAACAAAACAGAAATTCAGGTGGAACAGGATATAATTGCTGTATGTACTTTAAAACCACCAGATTGCATTTCTGATGACTACCATGCAATTAGCAATGTAACAGATCTGCTTGCTGGAAGGGGAAAGGCGTAAAACTTGTTTCTTATGTCCCTCATGTACATGGTAAGAACAAATCCTACTGGTTGTGGAGGAAAGACAAAGCAGTCCATGTACCTGAACAAAAATGTTCATCAGCCTACTGACATTTAAATCTTGTTCTTCTTGCTCTTCTTCCCTCCATTTTAATATCTAGCTTTTTTTTTTTTTTTTTTGCAAGAGAGTAAGTCCCACCAAGGAGCCTGTTGCGTGATACTGAAAATTTGCAAGGGCGTTGGAGATTAAATAAGCATATTGCCTAAGGCTGAGCTAAGAACAACTCTGGTTTTTTACTTAGCTATTCTTAACAGGAGAACCAGGCAATTGCAAGTGAGAGTTTCAAGGCAAGTGTAAGTTTCAAGACCAAGAGGCATATTCACTCCCAGGGTTAGAGGTTTAATCTGCCTCTTTAAACTCAGTGGAGAGAGATTCCCTCTTTGTAGCCAGCACCCTGAATCATTCTCAGGAGAGGTGGCAGGCACATACCCTGTCCCAGATGCTCAGTGTTGCAATCCTGTCACTCTCTGTGAAAGTATTGGCGTATTTTGGTTCAAAGGGAAGGGATAAAATCTATTTACACTGACTGCTGCATCCCCGACGACATGTACTGTTAGTCCTGACAAGCAGGGACTTGGTTCTTGTGCTTTGGTTTTGGCTTGGCCAGATCTTAACAGAGGTGTAGAACATGACTTTTCCAGGTGGGAAACTTCCTGTCTAAGACAAGTCTGTGAAAGTAGCACAATATTCTGGTTAGCAGAAAAGTCCTGTTCCCTCCTTCCTGAGAGGGTACTCTTTCAAAAAGACAGTCATTGCATGTCACAGCCCCTGCTTTCACCAAGCAGTAAATATTCAACTCTTAAGTTCTCTCCTGAATTCTCATTTCCAATGGCTTTGCTTGCACTCTGAATCTCCTTCTACTCATCCTGCAGCTCTCTGGCAGTTGCAGGCTCAGAACTAAGCACAGCATTAGTGCAGCTATAGGAGATTCCTACAGCTCCAACTACATTTTCCTTATCTGAACCACCAAGGATTCAGATCTCACTTACTGTCAGCACCTTTCAGCTCCAGAGTTTGCTCCCACTCTGAACACTAGACTTTTCCTTCAGCTTACATTAGGCTTATATTGGGTCAAACATAATTAGATACCTACTTAAATTGATATCTAAGTAGATATCAATTTAGACAAATTGTCTGAATAGAATTTGTGGCTTTTTCCTCCACTGTTGCCCAGGTAAATCTCTCTCTGTCTATCTTCTACATTAGGACATGGGAAGTAGACTAGAAATAAAAGCATTCACTCCTAGATGTTTCTGATTAACCACTAGCCCTAATCAGGGTCACACAAACCTCTGAAACCTCCTAAGTGCTTGTATCAAATGCTTTACTAAAAGCCAGTTGGTCTGTCTTTACAATATCCTGAAATTATTTGTAACTGTCAACAAATTAAGTACCTTTGCTCACTGAGGTATGTTTTTTCCTTGGTCTGTTAGCAAATCCCTGGCGACTTATCTGGGTGATATCACTTACCAAAACTGTAGCAAGTCCATTATCTGATTCCCTTACTGACCCCTACAGCAAATTATCTGGACTCCCACTATGCTGCAGTAAGCTCAAATTTCACAAATATTTTCTTACTTGTTTTCATCAGTTACTGCATGACATCCTTATTGATTTTCAACCATTCCTCATTTCAAGTACTTTTTAAATAGATTTCCACCATTTCAGTCTTATCAATCTCAATTCAGTGTTCCTGTATTAATAGGCTTTTCATATTCCTTTCCCTCCCCAGGCACATTTATGAAAGCTCTTCTTTCCTTAGCCTTCTGGTCATTGTTAATTTATTGTTGTGGATGCCCTTAGCTTGTTCTCTGAGGCTTAAATCCAGCCAGCTGATTATTTTTGCAGTCCATTTTCCCTCATTCAGTGTAAGGCTACCATGCCACTTGCTGCTGCACATTGTGAAGCTACAGAGCATGGGGCTGCTGTGATGTTTAATTTTTAAGACCAAATTGTAATGCTTTCTGAGGTCCACGGGGTTTTTTTCTTTTCCTTCTCAGCTGCTAAATTTTGAGACCTGCCAATACTGCTAGTATGTGAGGGAAAAGGGCAGAGAAAATTCCATTTGTTAGATGCTGGGTTGCTTCCTCAGCTGGGGCAGTGGAGAGTTTTTCTCCTGGCTACAGCCAGCCTCAAGTGCTGCTGTCTGGGGAACAATCCAGGATCCCTTGAAAACCAAAACTTCATTCTTCAGATTAGTTGTTTGCACCACACTGCAGGAATTTCAGTGACTCATAAATCCTGTTATTTCAAAGTAAGGGAAGTACTTGAAAATATCACATGGAGCTTGAATGTTCCAGCCTATTTCTCAGACCAAGATTTTCAGCTAATCAGGACATTACACATCTTTGCTTGGACATTCACCTCATGTTCTCTGTTCTAAATCAAAATACAGTAAGTGACATCTGTGAGTTTGCTGCCACCCTAGATATGTTTTTATATGCCAGACCACAATATTATGACTTTCTGGGGAGCAGCCATACACCAAACAAACAAACAAAAAAAAAAGTTGCAAAAAAGGAGAAGTTAAAAAATGAAACAAATGTAGCTAATAGAAGGTATTATTTAGCCTCCTTCGTGCTTGCACCCAACTTTGATATCAAGTATAACAAAAGCAGAAAAGAACGCACAGAAGAAGAAAAAGGAAATACAGAGCAAATATTGGGATAGATTTCTTTGGTCTAGCAAATTATTGTCTGTTTTCTGCAGTTTAGTGAGCCCCCTAGAGTAATACTATTCCCTTCTCTTCTATCCTATCCTTATCCCTACTTCTGCAGCCAAACACACAGCTTGCCTTTTGCCAGGTAAGTCATATCACACTGTTCCCTGCCATCTTTTCAGGTGCTCAGAAGCCCATTTGTGAAAACACCAAATCCTAGTACCTCTGTAATAGTAATTTTTAAAAAACTTTTAAGGATGAGGAGATGATTTTAAAAACCACATTTGGTCAAACTTTTTTATTTCTTGTCATGTCAATTAGGAATACTTCACTTAATCTTTGTTTATTAATGACAATGTGACCTAACACTTAAAAATTCCCTTCTTCCTCTAGGTCTCAGTGTGTTAGAAAGATGTTTGAGAACATCTGGCCAATATTGTTTGGGTGTGTGCAGGAGAATATCCACATTTTCATGGCCTTACAATTTTAATTTTTTTTTAAAAAAGCAAAGTATTTCCATTTAAAACAGAACATGTTCACTTTTAAGCCTGGAAAGCTCCTAGAGCAGTTTAGCAGCAACAGGCTGCTGAGATATGTAACACCTGCAAGTTTCTGCTACATCTGCACTGAGCACACACACTGAGGAACCTGGATCTGCATGAAGGCTGCAGTGTCTACCCCCAGCCTACCATTCTAGCTGTGGTTCCAGTCATTCCCACTGTTTTAGCAAGCCAACCTCTGATGGACCTGTGGTCAGAGACATGACACAGGTGACATTTTACATAGGACCATGAGGTCCATACTGAGAACTCAAATGTTATCTACAAGTGTTAGAGAAACCATTGGTTTAGTCATGTGTATCCTGAAGTAAACTTTCACTTTCCTCTTAAAGATGAGGTCTGGCAATTATAGACTACTAAGGGGAGGGTCTGGTCAAGTGCAAATGTTCTCCTTCCCTGAGTCTAGGACATAATCTGGAAGATTCCTGACTCCTGCTTTAGAGTGTCTTGGCAACAAAACTGATCCCTTAACATCATGACTTCAGGAGAGGTAATGTTAGTATATGCACCCTTCAAATTTTGAGAATCTGACAACAAAATGCCATCATTCACAGAAAGGCAATTTTCTCTTGCAAAGTTTCACCTAAGAGGCACCAAAATTACAACCCACAAACTCTGCCTGCAGGATGAAAGCTTTCAGGGCCGTCCTCTCCCAATTATATGACATTCCTGCAGGCTTGGTGACCTCAGGCAGAACTACTAACAACAGCTGAATTGTGTCAACTGGCATGGGAACTGGCTCCCAGGGGACAGAAGGGTGTAGTGTGGCACAGACCACACAGGAGCCATCCCTCTCTCCCAACACACAGTCCTCCAATGCTGCACAAACTTTCAAAGAGGCATAAGACAAGGCTGTCCAACAACAAGCACGTGCACTGCCTGTGGCTTTCCAGGGTTCCATTCACAATGGGCTGTGAATACTTGACTGAAGCATCGCTTAATTTGACACAACCACTTATATACAGTGTTTCCCCAGAATTTCACAGGACAACAAATAGAAGGAAATGTTCAATTTTATTTTCAACAGTTCATTATGCAGATATAAAAAGTCTGTCACAAAATAACCAAGAAATGATAAAATACAATGTCCACATGTTTATACTTGTGAATTTATTCCTGCAGGAGACTTGAGAGATGAAACAAAAGTTAAAATTGGCATTTTATTTAATTTCAAAACATGTTACTTCTGAATAAACTTAAAAGGTCGAAAGCATTTAAAAGTT